>JAMYXJ010000043.1:0-109088 GCA_024500145.1 Gentiana dahurica var. dahurica | reverse complement strand
GTCCTGAATTTTCTTGATGTTGGGATCTACTTTTTCCTTCCTTGAATTTTCCGCTTTTCCTTCAAAATGCATTGTTGGCCTTGTTGGTGCAGATTGCTCAGCTTGTTGTTCCCCAAAGGCTTCAACAAGATGGGCCAATGTATCTATAGCAGATACAAATAGGTCAGTAGGTTCTTCAGGTTGTACATTTGTACCTACCACCTCCAACTGTTCCACACTAGGTTACCCCTGACTTGTATATGTATCAGTAGGGTCTGCAGCCATGTGTTCTTCCCCCTGAGTTGTAGCATCCACAGCAGGGTCAGGAATAACAGTCTACTGTGATTCTGTAGTTTGTTGCTCAACAACAACTTCTCTAGCCTCAGTAGGCTCATCACCTTGTACAGGTGCTTCTTCAGCAACACTTTCAGCTTCCTTTTGGGCCTCCAAAACCCTTAATTATTTTCTCTTTCCATGCTTTTTCTTTTTCAGAACCTCCTTCATTCTCTTTGTAGGTTGTTCAGTTTCAAGATCCTTGGCAGCTTTCCTCTTTTTTGAGTCATCTTTTAACTGCTCTGTCAAAACTTCAGCAGCAGTTCTCTTTGTAATTCCAGCAAGCTCAGTAGCCTTAACATCAACTGGAACCTCAGTAGGTTTAGCAGGGTCTACTGATTGCAGCCTTGTCTTCTTAGGCTTTAACATCTCAGTAATTTTCCTTGTATCAGCAGCCTTTCGCTTCTCAGCAGCCTTCTTAGGTGCAGCAGGTTGTGCAACTTGTTTAACTTGCTCACCAACAGCACCATCATCTCCATCACTGTCACTTTATGTTTCTTCAGCATCTAAATCTTCATCATCATCCAAACCAGGGATGAGATAATTGATTTCCTTTTTATATCTGGACTTGTTGATTTTTTCTGGTGCCACATCAGCAATCTTCAAATGGTTCAGTATGGCCTGCACCATCAAACCCAAGGGCATTGTCTTGGACTTCCTGGTCCCATCTATGTCCTCAGTTATCATTTTCTTCATGTATTGGAAAAAGAATCCAGCCCAATGAAACTTCATACTCTTGCATATAATTATCAGCAAGTCAATCATTGGTCCAGACAATGTGTCAAGACGCACAAAGAAACCAAGAATGTTTTTGGCAATAATCTTACTCAGCATATTATACTCCATTTTGATGTGCTTCACATTGATACTCAGTGTTGAATTTATGGAATTCTTGGTCTTTATTATATCAACAAACTCCAACCTTGACAGCCCCATTGATTCAGGATTGGTAGTAGTATTATTACCAGGTCCAAATCCAAACACTTCCCTCAGTAGCTTTGAAGAAATCTCACTCTCCTGGCATTAACAGTGGTAGTAAATGCCTCTCTATCATCTCTAATCACAATGTTTCTCCAGAAATTTGTAACATTAGTATAAGAGATGCTTTCCATTCTTAGATTCAGAACATCCTGTAATCCTTCATATCTTCGGATTCTTCTATCAATGTTGATAGCTAGTTCAGTCTTGTCAGCATCAACAACGAAAACTCTGACACTTTGGCTCGTTCCAATGTAAATGTCACCTTTATCCGCCATTAGAATTTTGAAAAAAATGAAGAGAAAGCTTTCAAATATGTGTTCACACTGTGTATTTCCAGAGAAAAATCGATCTGAAAGTTGTATGCAGCTTCTGTGTGTATAGGTCTGTATATAAAGAGAAAGAAAGTGGGTGGTAAATGTCAGTCAAGTACTGTACATGTACCGTAGCATTAACCACGATTAATGTTGAAGTAAATGTGATGTTGCCACATGTCCCACTAACTTATTCCATAAGAGTTGTAACCGTTGGATATTTGTAACCGCAGTTATAAAGATAAGAATAATATCCAATTACTGTTGACTTTCAGTTAAGTTTGACTATCTTGTAACGTATAATTCAGCAGGTTTGATCTTCAGTAGGGTTATCTCAGCAGTCTGCTGATAGAGATGGCTCAACAACCTACTGACATGGTTACTCTACTAATCTTCATACACATTTGTTTTCTCCAACTGATAATACAAGATAAAGTTTAATACCAATGACTGATCTGTCAAGTGAGCTCACCCAACAGGACAAAGACCAATCCCCTTGGCAACTTCATTTGCTCAATTGTCCAAATTTATTTAAGTACAAGGAATTGTTGATACCAATGACTGGTCTGTTAAGTGAGCTCACCAAACATAGCAAAGACTAATCCCCTTGGTGAATTCCAGTACACTACTGATTATTGTATATCAGTCGATTTTTATGAATTCAAGTTCAGTTCTTAACTTAGCAAATTTTCATTATCCAATGGTTTAATAAATATATCAGCAAGTTGATCTTTAGTACGGATGTGAAGAACCACCACATCTTTCTTCTCAACATTATCTCTTATAAAATGATGTCTCACATCAATGTGCATGGTTCTTGAGTGCAAAACAAAATTTTTCTGTGATTGCTATTGCACTTGTGTTGTCACACATTATGGGAATTTCTCTTTCCTCAATTCCATAATCCCTCAACTGTTGTCTTAACCATAGTATTTGTGTACAACAACTTCCAGCAGCTATATACTCAGCTTTAGCAGTGGAAGTTGATATAGAATTATGTTTCTTACTGAACCAGGAAACCAGTCTATTTCCCATCAACTGAAAAGTTCCTGTGGTGCTTTTTCTATCAATCTTGCATCCAGCATAATCAGAATCTGAGTAGGATATAACCTTGAAACTTACATCTTTAGAATACCATATCCCTACTCCCATTGTCTCTTTTAGATATTTAAGAATTCTTTTTACTGCAGCTAAGTGACTTTCCTTTGGTTTTGATTGAAATCTTGCACAAACACCTACAGCAAAGGATATATCAGGTCTACTGGTAGTGAGGTATAGCAGACTGCCTATCATCCTTCTGTATAAAGTTTGATCAACATCTTTGCCTTTTTTATCTTCATCCAATCTGTTGTTGGTGCTCATAGGAGTTGATACTTTGGTGCTATTTTTCATGCCACACTTCTTCAACAACTCCTTGGTATATTTTGTTTGATGAATGAAGATTCCATCTTTCATTTGTTGGACTTGTAATCCTAAGAAGTAGTTCATTTCTCCCATCATACTCATTTGGAATTTACTTTTCATGTGTTAGGAACATTTTATTATGTTTTGATGATGGCCATACTAGCTACAGTGAATCGGCGCAGTAAACTTACCTTCGGCTGAGTGAAGACAGAACGGCGAAGTCAGATGAATCACTCAACCGCTCTGAGAACGGCGAAGTAAATCTTACCAAATCAGATTTTGGAATATGATGAAGATTCAGATGATCATGCATTAAATGCACAGTCAATAGAGGATCAATCAAGAACGGATTTTCTACTATATGTATTTGAAGGAAAAATCTGATCACTGAAATCAAGGAGAATATAATTCAGGGGGAATCAAGAATAAATTCAAGGATCATTCCCTCATTAATTTAGCCAACGGACGGAATTTCAAATCAAGGATACTCAAGGCTATAAATATAAGGCATTGACAGAAAAATAAAACGAAAAAACAAGTGAAAAAAAATAGAAGCAGAAACTCTGTCAATTTGAAAAGCCTTCTCTCTGAACTTACAAGGACTTATCTAGAGATCAACTCAGACATCAGAACTACAATTCTATATTCAGCACTGAGATTGATCAAGCAAGTTTGTGAATCTCATTTACGTCAAACTGAAGCAACTGAATCAGAAGCAATCTGAGAAGGAGTTGTGTCTGTGATAGCTGCTGAAGGATTTTGATCTCAAGGAGCAGTGAAAGAGACTGAATCACTGAAGCTGTTGCAGTCAAGGAGTGATAGTCTTGTAGATTGTGAAGCTTGGGAAGTCAAGGACAATCATACTATTGTATCTGTGAAAACAATAGTGAATTCCTCCATTCATCACAGGAGAAGAGTGGATTAAGGGATTACACCACCCTGAACCACTATAAGCCTTATGTCAATTTACTTTCTGCAATTTACTTTACAGCATCTATTTAAATTGCCTAGATCATAACTTATATTTGTGATTGTCTAAACTGATTTGAAAACAACATAGTAAGAAGGGACTTATCCGCTGCCCAAAAGCTTTTAAAACATAAGAAAAGTTTTGAAACTCCACTATAGTCATTCACCCCCCCTCTGACTATAGTTTCACCCTTCTCTGGGACCAACAATTGGAATCAGAACAGTGTTCATAGTATCAGAACCTATTCAGATCTAATTTCTGGTAACAAGGAGATCACATATTTTCAAAGTAGTTTTCAAATCTGAGTTTTCTATTCATTCACATATAAATCTATTACTTGTGCTTATGGATTCCTCAAAATTTATGTCGAAAGTACCTATTTTCAATGTTAATAATTTTGATTAATATAAAATAAGAATGATGTTTCATCTTGCAGCAACTCATGAGGAGATGCTGGACGTAATCAATGATGGACCAATCATGATCATGACTGTGGTATCCACAGGAGCAGACCAAGGAAAGGAGATAGACAAACCTAAGAAAGATTGGACCAAGAATGACAAGAGAAGAGCAAATCTAGACTTTGTTGCAAAAGACATGTTTTTAAAGACCCAAGATAGCAACATGTTCATGAGAATCAAAGACTGCAAAACAGCAAAGGAGATGTGGGACATGCTAGCTTTGATAAATGAAGGATCTGAAGCAGTTAAAGAAAACAAATTATCTGTTGCAAAACAGAAATTTCAAAATTTCAAAATGAAGACTGGTGAATCCATTGATCAAATGGACAACAGATTCTCTAGCATCATCAGTGAACTGCAACAGCTTGGACACACATATCCCCAGAAAGAAGTATGCTTAAAGATCTTAAGAGGCTTACCTGAAAGATGGAAGATCATAACATCAGTAATCAGAGGAACAACAAATCTTGCAAACACAGACACTCTGACCCTGATGTCTAAATTAAAAGCTCATGAATTCTAATTGAACGGTGAAGATGGTGCTCCGGCAGAGACACAAAGAGCCACTGCGCTGATAGCACCCCAGCAAAGTAACTTTGCCGATTGTATCAGCAAAGAGACACAAGAACTCAAAGAACAGGTAGCTTTATTAGTTAAATGTTTTGACAGGTTTAGCAAAAAGAAGCCATTCAAAGGAAACTCATCATCAAACAAAAGGTCAAGCTCAAGCAAAGACATGAAGAAGAAAGATGATGAATACAGATGCTTCAACTGCAACAAGAAAGGTCACTTCAAGGCTGATTGTCCTGAAGACAATGATAAAGATGATGAAAAGAAGATATATAAAATATCTAAGAAGAGGAAAGGCAAGAAAGCACTCAAGGCTGAATCCAGCAGTGAAAATAATGAAGAATCATCTGATAATGACTCAGATGATAGTGATGAAGAAGACAACTCAGACAATGAAAAAGAATGTCTATGTCTCATGACCAAAGAATTAGATAAGGATGAAGATAACAGCTCATACACTTATTTATGTCTAATGACCAAAGAATCAAATGAAACTGAGGTAACATGTAGCTCTCACTCTTCATCTAATGCATACACATCTGACACTGCACAATCTTCTGATTCCCCATTAGATACAGCAGACCTAGTCCAAAATCTCATGACTAAATTTGATTTAATTGAAATGAATCATGAAATTATTGAGAAGGAATGCAAGGATCTAAGAAAGGAAAACAAAAGATTAAATAAAGAACTTGATAAAGCAAAAGCTGAACTAACTAGTAAGGAGACTCACTTAAAGGATCAACAAACAACAGATGATCATACATCTGTTATTGACCGATCAGTTAAGAAAATCTCCCCAGCAGTTAAGATAACCATTACACCACAAAATGCACCAGCTTACAAACCGTCAAAAAGGTTTGGATCCAGATCTGGTCTTGGCTACAACAGTTGGGATGAGAGTAGAAACAATGGTCAACACAATTCTAAATTCAGGACCAACAATGGACCAAAATTTAGAAAGGGACAGACCATAGTTCCAACCAATCATCCTGCACCGGTGAAGTCAAAATCCAGTGTAGTGAAACTGCTGACTAAATCCTCATTCCAGTCAACCAAAAACAAAAACCTTCTGAAAGGTAAAGGTAGACTTTACCCTTCAGAAGATAATTGGAATGTTGCACCTCCAAAATACAAGAAGAAACCATTGAATGATATGCATCATGTGTTTAAGAAAACTCAATCTAGATATGTTCCTAGACACATGAAACAACACAGGTTTCCTACTGTATATTGGAAAGTGAAGAAGGATGCACATGCACCAAAAGGTAGAGAAAAGTATCAGAATATCTTCAGTAAAAATATTAGAAGCTATTCTGCCATGCCTTATACATATGAAGTTGATGACTTCAATTATCCAAAAAGAAGAATTTTTGGATATACACTTGGTATGGGAGGCATGACTGCTAATAGGTATGGACCCAAACAGTGTTGGGTACCTAAACTTAATTAATTTGTTTTGTAGGATGTCTGGTACATAGACAGTGGATGTTCCAGACACATGATAGGAAATAAGGGGTGGGTCACTGACTTTAAAGCTTTTGATGAAACCAAAGTCACTTTTGGAGGCAAAGAAAACCCTGGCAAGATTAAGGGGGAAGGCACAATACTCAAGAACAAATTAAAGATTCAATATGTAGCATATGTCAAAGGACTTAATTTCAATCTGATGAGCATCAGTCAATTCTGTGACAAAGGCTACAGTGTATATTTCAATAAGGAATGATGCAATGTGATTCACAGCTAAACCAACAAAGTAGTTCTTGCAAGTAGAAGACATGACAACATGTATGTGGTGGATTGGACAACAGCCAAGGCAGAAACATGTCTGCTTGTCAAAAATAAACAATCAACCAGCTGGATTTGGCACAAAAGATTAAATCACTTGAATTTCAAGACCATCAAAAAATTATCAAAGAACAAGTTAGTTGAAGGCCTGCCAGAGATCACATTCAAGAAATAAAGTCTATGTGATGCATGTCAAAAAGGGAAACAAATCAAAAGTTCATTCAAGTCAAAGCCCTATCAATCAACAACAAGAATTCTACATCTGTTACATATGGACTTGTTTGGACCAGTCACACCAGTAAGTGTAAGTGGTAAGAAATACACCCTAGTGGTGGTGGATGACTTCTCAAAATACACCTGGACCATTTTCATGAACAAGAAGAAAGAAACACTCAAAAAGCTGCCAGATTTGCTGAGAAGACTCCAAAATGAGAAAGAACTGAAGATCATCAAGATCAGATCAGATAGAGGCACTGAATTTCTAAATGAGATTATCAGAACCTACTGTGAAGAAAATGGAGTGTTACATCAACTATCTGCAGCAGGAACTCCACAACAAAATGGTGTAGCAGAAAGAAGAAATAGAACTCTCAAAGAAGCAGTTAGAACAATGATTGCTGAAGCATGCTTGCCAAAGAGATTTTGGGCTGAAGCAGCAAACACAGCATTCCATACACAAAACATATCAATCATCAACAAACATCATGGAAAGACTCCATATGAAATATGGAATGGTAGAAGACCTAATATCTCATATTTTCACATGTTTGGATCAAAATGTTTTTTTTAAACAGGAATCAACTGCTTACCTTTGATGAAAAGGATGATGAAGAAATATTTATGGGATACTCAGACACTAGTAAAGCATTCAGAGTACTCAACAAAAGAACATTGTTGATTGAAGAATCAATACATGTAGTTTTTGATGAACCTAATACAAATGGTGAAGGTCTTAAAGATCAAGAAGAAGAAGCAACACAAAGGGAAATCTATACAAATGCAACCATACCAGCTTCCATCTTAAATCACCATCTTGAAAATCAAGAAGAGCCACATATCAATACAACAGAAGAAGTACCAGAATTTGAAGTTCATGCTCAACTTGAAGGTGTGGAAGCACCAAGTGAAGAACAACTTCAACCTGACCTAAATTGGCTAAGAGATCATCCTGAAGAACAAGTCATTGGAGATATTCACACAGGAGTTAGAACCAAAAGACAACTGGAGCACATGCTAACATGTTTTCTATCACAAGTGGAACCCAACACCATAGATGATGCAATCCAAGATGCAGATTGGATCACAGCCATGCAAGAAGAACTAAATGAATTTGAAATAAATGAAGTCTGGGAACTTGTTGACAGACCAGATATGGCCAACATCAGTGGTACAAAATGGGTATTCAGAAACAAAATGGATGAGCAAGGAACAGTTGTCAGAAACAAAGCAAGGCTAGTTGCAAAAGGCTATTCTCAAGCAGAAGGAATAGATTATGATGAAACATTTGCACCAGTAGCAAGATTGGAGGCAATAAGACTTTTTCTAGCTTTTGCTGCATACAAAGACTTCAAAGTCTATCAAATGGATGTCAAGAGTGCATTTCTAAATGGACTTTTGGAAGAAGAATTTTATGTGGAACAACCTCCTGGTTTCCAACTCAAAGGAAAGGAAGACAAAGTATACAAACTCAAGAAAGCTCTCTATGGACTCAAACAGGCACCTAGAGCGTGGTATGAAACACTATCAAAATTTCTAATCAAGAATGGATTCAACAAGGGAACTATAGATAAGACTATATTCAAACTAGAGGAAGGAACAAGCACATTGCTAGTACAAATCTATGTTGATGATATCATCTTTGGAATCTGAGGATGAAAAGCTATGTGAGAAATTTTCAAATCTGATGAAGAGCAAATTTCAGATGAGCATGATGGGAGAACTGAATTATTTTCTTGGCCTTCAAGTAAAACAAATGAAAGATGGAATTTTCATTAATCAAGCCAAGTATAAAAAAGACCTGATACACAAGTATGGGATGGACACAAGTGGCACAGCAGATACACCAATGTGTGCAAGAGTCATTCTTGGAAAACATGAAACTGGGAATGATGTTGATCAGAAAATGTATAGAGGAATCATTGGATCCCTACTATACCTAACTGCAAGTAGACCTGACATAGAATTTGCAGTAGGAGTATGTGCAAGATTTCAAACTCAACCAAAAGAATCACATCTTCTAGCAGCCAAAAGAATAATCAAATACTTGAAAAACAATGTTAATGTTGGAATTTGGTATCCAAAAGATGGAGGATTTAAGTTGATATCATATTCAGACTCTGACTATGCTGGATGAAAAAATAGATAGAAAAAGCACCTCTGGAACATGTCAAATGCTAGGCACTAGACTAGTCTCTTGGTTCAGTAAAAAACAAAACTTCATATCTACATCAACAGCTGCAGCAGAATATATAGCAGCAGGTAGTTGCTGTGCACAAGTGCTTTGGATTAGACAACAGCTAAGGGATTATGGAGTGGAGGAGAAAACAATTCCAATTATGTGCGATAACACAAGTGCAATATCTATTACTGAAAATCCAGTGTTGCATTCAAGAACAAAGCACATTGATGTGAGACATCATTTTATCAGAGATCATGTTGAAAAGGGAGATGTCATTCTAAAATACATACCCACTGAAAATCAATTGGCTGACATCTTCACTAAACCACTCAGTTATGAAAGATTTAGCATGTTAAGAACTGAGTAAGGAATGATTGAAATAACTAAGTACCAAAGAGCAGCTAACTGGAGTAATCGGCTAAGTGACTTTATCAGCTGTTTAACCCTTTGCCATTACAGGAGATGTAGTAGGTAAGGCACTGGAATTCATCGAAGTCAACTTAACTGATTGTTAGGAACGGTTAAATGGAGCAGCTCAGTGAAGAATTCACTACATCGGCTAAGTGACCAGCCAAAGCACTCCACCGAAATAAAGACTTGGATAAATTAAAGTGTGAACAAAATCATTTTTTTATTACATGTGGAGAATAAAGAAATTATGCAGGATCACTCTGTGGAAGATTACACACGTGGAGATCAACTTATGATCAAGGAGGTAACCATATTATTTTTTGAATTATAAACGCCTCGATTTCCGGGCTCTATCATTACTTACCTCAATCTACTCCCCCATTACACTCGAATATCGCGATTTACATACACAAAATCACGCCATTATGTCATAAAATCCTTCCACATTCAAACCACGTTCACACTACCCAAATCATCCTATATAAACGATACTTAGAGAATTTCATAAATCTTTACATCCTCTTGTAAAATTACAAACCCTACTCTTGATTCTCTCTGAAAACTCGAAGTATTCTTTTCTAATCATCAATTACTTAACAATGGCTTCATCCTCTACAATCTCTCCCACTGAAAAATACTACAAAAAATCAATCATCACTGGTTCGTTTTTCAAACCTGAACACTATCTCTCGTTTTGTGACAATGATGCAAAAGCTCAACGCTTGGTTGATTGCTATTCGAATTTGGGGCTAATGACCTTCCTAAACCCCCCAATAACTGGAATCTGCTATGAAAATCTGATAGCATTTTGGAAAAATGCCAAGTTTGTACCCAGCACAAAGAAGACTGAAGACGATTGCAAAAAAAGCTCAATCATTGGAAGAGAAATAGTCAGCACACCTGGTACACTCAATAGATACCTGCAACTTCCCATAATAGGTCCGGCTAATGTCAGGTTTGTGACGATTGACACCAAGAAATTCTGGGCTAAGATAGATAAGAACCCCAGAAGCAACAGCAAAACATACAATCTACCCAGATCAATGCTCAAAATTTCGTTTGCTGAATTTGCACCTGTCATCACCAAGAATATCGAAGGCAGAAAGGGGTCAATGGAAAACCTAATTGAGGTACGGATCAGACAGATGGCCATCATCTACGAAGGTACCAAGTTCGACTGGGAAACATTTGTTTTCAATCGATTGAAGGATCAGATTCAAAAGGAAATTGATTTATCCATAACGGCACCAAGCAAGGGTTTGCAGAAAAAGGGCGATTTCTGGGAGAGGAAATCATATGGGTTCCCCCTTCAACACCTGTTCAACGCATTGAAAGTACAACCCACAAATTTTCAGTCTCCACACAAGTCAAAGACAATGTTTACTTACATCAAGGCTTCCATGAAACCCAAACCCATTGCTGGGAGCAAAAGAAAGCAATCTGAAGGCAGTAGATCAGGAGTGGGAAGAAGAACAAGATCCCAGAAGGCATATGAAAAAATCTCTCGGCCTGGAACCAGCTACTTGAATAATCCTGTGATAATCAGTGATGACACAGCAACAGAAGAAGAAAAGCAACAAGAGGAAATCACCTACCTGGAGGAAGGTGAGGAAGGATATAGAATCACTTCATCTAAAGAGGAGGAGACAGATGAGGAAGAAGATGAGTCCAAGGATGAACACTTTGAAGTTGGTCATTTTGAAGCAAATCAAGAAAATTTGGAAATTTCTAATGATGAATTGACACTTCAAGAAGTGCTTTTCAAGAGCATTGGCAGAGTTGACGAACAGCAGAGTGAGCCAGCTGATAAAGCACACTCAGCGGAACGTGTCAACTCCCCCACTATTGCACAAGGGGGAATAGCAGCAGCCCACACTCAACAACAATCTCTAAATGACTCTGAGTCAAACGAGGAAGAACAAGAAAAAGTGGAAGAAAAAGGAGAAGAGACACAAGATGAAAAGGAAGAAGAGAAAGAAGATGAAGTTGAAGTGGAAAGTGAAAAAGAGGAAGATGCAGATGACACGGATGTCAATGTGGCACCACAGGAAATTGATCCTGAGAGGATTTTAAAGTTGGACATTCAACCCCTCATTGTGGACATGGAAAGGCAGTATCACAGCAGGTAAAACCTGAAGAATGCCTTAAGGAGTGAAGCAACCTCCTTCAACCACAAGATTGAGGCCCTCATCAATCATATCAAAATCCAAGATGAGGTCATGGAGAGACAAGGAAACCTGCTTTGCAATTTACAGCTACTCATTCCTCACCATGTCCAAACCAATCTTCAGTTCCATGCTGAGACGATTGACAAAAATCTTAGCCATTGGTAGACACCCTCAATGCTCACACTCATCAAATTCATCATCTGGATGAGGTAATGGAGCATTCTGGCAAGCAATTGGAACTTTTAATCAAAGTTGGTGAGGCAAACAACAAGATACTGGAAAGGAGGTATGGTCCTCTCCCTGATTCTGACACAGCAACCACAAATCTTGAAGCACTTTTTAGCTGCCAAAAAGGGGGAAGGAACCTCTAAGCCTGAAAGCTCCAGTGAAAATATGGCAAGCCCAACAGAAAAAGGAAAGGGCATCAAAGGAAAAGGCATCAGGTTTGAAGAAATGAAGAAGTAGACCTTTCGCTTAATTTGAATTTACCGTTTGCCTTTGTCGTTTAAATAAAAAGATGCAATATCTTATTGCCCTTGATGGATGAATAAAATTGCAGAGTTTTGTTATGTTATTTATTACAAAAAGGTTGGATCACTTATGTTCAGGCTTATGAGGGTTTTGGCATCATCAAAAAGGGGGAAAATGTTAGAAATTTTTTATTTTGTTTTGATGATGGCCATACTAGCTGTTATAACAAGCCTGAAATAAGTTAGAATTCTCTGTATAAGTCTTTACTTAGAGTCTGACATGTTGTATAAGTTGAGTCAGACAAGTATTGTACTAGTTGGTAGGACGGCAAAGTAAAAACAAACTTTCGGCAGAGTGAAGCCAGCCAAGCACCAGCAGAGAAGTAATGAAGACAATATGGTCTGACTTATAACCAAGGAAGTCTGTGATGACCATGGATAAGTCTAAGCTATGTTTCAAGTGATGAAACTTAATATTCAAATATGGTGTACACTGATCTCACCCCAATCAAGGATCAGTGAAGTACAAGATTCTCCTCATACTTAAACAGTGAAGAAAACAGTGAATCGGCGCATTGAACTTACCTTCGGCTGAGTGAAGACAGAATGGCGAAGTCAAATGAATCACTCAACCGCTCTGAGAACGGCGAAGTAAATCTTACCAAATCAGATTTTAGAATATGATGAAGATTCAGATGATCATGCATTAAATGCACAAAGGATCATTCCCTCATTAATCAAGGACGGATTTTCTGCTATATATATTTGAAGGAAAAATCCGATCACTGAAATCAAGGAGAATATAATTAAGGGGGAATCAAGAATAAATTCAAGGATCATTCCCTCATTAATTTAGCCAACGGACGGAATTTCAAATCAAGGATATTCAAGGCTATAAATATAAGGCATTGACAGAAAAATAAAACGAAAAAACAAGTGAAAAAAAATAGAAGCAGAAACTCTGTCAATTTGAAAAGCCTTCTCTCTGAACTTACAAGGACTTATCTAGAGATCAACTCAGACATCAGAACTACAATTCTATATTCAGCACTGAGATTGATCAAGCAAGTTTGTGAATCTCATTTACATCAAACTGAAGCAACTGAATCAGAAGCAATCTGAGAAGGAGTTGTGTCTGTGATAGCTGCTGAAGGATTTTGATGTCAAGGAGCAGTGAAAGAGACTGAATCACTGAAGCTGTTGCAGTCAAGGAGTGATAGTCTTGTAGATTGTGAAGCTTGGGAAGTCAAGGACAATCATACTATTGTATCTGTGAAAACAATAGTGAATTCCTCCAATCATCACAGGAGAAGAGTGGATTAAGGGATTACACCACCCTGAACCACTATAAGCCTTATGTCAATTTACTTTCTGCAATTTACTTTACAGCATCTATTTAAATTGCCTAGATCATAACTTATATCTGTGATTGTCTAAACTGATTTGAAAACAACACAGTAAGAAGGGACTTATCCGCTGCCCAAAAGCTTTTAAAACATAAGAAATGTTTTTGAAACTCCACTATAGCCATTCACCCCCCCCCTCTGACTATAGTTTCACCCTTCTCTGGGACCAACATCATGAGATTAGCAAACTTTTCACATAGCAATTCATTTTTAGAACAAAAAATTATGTCATCAACATAAATATGTACCAGCAGGGTGCTGTCCCCTTCATTGATTCTAAAAAGAGTACTGTCAATGGTACATTTGGTAAAACCATTGTCCATCAAGAATTGAGATAGAGTTTCATACCATGCTCTTGGTGCTTATTTCAGACCATAAGGGCCATGTTGAGTCTGTACACTTTATCTTCTTGATCTTTAACTTCTAAACTAGGAGGTTGCTGAACATAAACTTCCTCCTCTAGAATGTAATTCAAAAATGCACTTTTGACATCCATTTGGCATACTTTGATGTTTTTGTAAGCAGCATATGCCAAGAATAATCTTATAACTTCCAATATTGCAACTGGGGCATATGTCTCATCAAAATATATTCCTTCATCTTGAGAATAGCCTTTTGTTACTAGTATGGCCTTATTCCTAACAATGGTACCAGATTCATCCAAATTGTTTCTGTATACCCATTTAGTTGCAATTATATTTGCATGATTAGGCCTTTCTACTATTGTCCAAACTTGATTTCTTTCAAATTCATTCAATTCTTCTTGCATAGCAATTATCCAATCTAGATCTGATATTGCTTCTTCAACAACTTTAGGCTCCATTTGAGATAGAAAACAAGTAAAATAGCTTCCATTTGTCTTCTAGTCCTTACACCTTGCTGTGCATTGCCAATAACTTGTTCATTAGGGTGATCCCTTAACCATTGTGGATTTTGGTTAGTTTGGTTCTCAGGACATCATCTTTAGTAGGGTCTGCTGTTGCTTCAACAGGGGGTTCAGGAGATCCTTGAAATGCTTCAGTTGTTGCATCAATAGTGTTATCAGCAGGTTCTTCAGTAAGGGCAGAGTCAGAAACTTTTAAGTCATTTTTCCTTTCCAAAACATCAACACATTCTGGATCAGTGACTTGGAGATTATCAGCAGGTTCTGAAGCTTCATCCTCAATACCAGTGAACATAGGTTCATCAAATACAATATGTATTGATTCTTCATGTTTCAGTGTCCTTTTGTTCAGTACCATGAATGCCATGCTGACAGAAGAGTATCCCAAGAAGATTCCTTCATCTGATTTTGGTTGGAATGTCTTCAATTGCTCCTTATGATTCAAAATAAAACAATTGCTCCCAAATCGATGGAAATAAGATATATTTGGTTTCCTTTAATTCCAAATCTCATAAGGTGTCTTTAGCAGCTTCTTGTTTACTGAGGTCCTGTTTTGTGTATAGCATGGTGTATTGATTGCTTCAGCCCAATATCTTTCAGGTAATAATGCTTCACAAATCATAGTCCTTCCTGCTTCATTCAAGGTTTTGTTTCTTCTCTTAGCAACCCCATTTTGTGGAGGTGTACCAGCTGCTGCTAATTGATGCAGCACACCATTTTGCTCACAATATTCTCTTATGACTTTATTGAGAAACTCAGTGCCCTTGTCTGATCTGATCTTCACTACTGTCAAACTTTTATCATTTTGCAATCTCTTCAAAAATTCAGGCATCTTTTGAAGTGTTTCACTTTTCTTTTTCATGAATACTACCCAAGTGTATCTTGAATAATCATCCACAACTACCAGAGTGTACTTCTCTCCAGTCAAACTTGTTGGTGTTATTGGTCCAAATAAGTCCATGTGCATTATCTTAAAAACTATTTTTGTTGATTGCTTAGTCTTTGACATGAAGCTTGACTTGGTTGGTTAACCTTGCTGACATGCATCACATATAGCATCCTTTTTGAATGTCATTTCTGGTAAACCAATTACCAACTTATTTTTCACCAGTTGATTGATGTCATCAAAATTAAGATGATTCAGCTTCTTATGTCACAGCCAATTTAGTTCTGACTTTGTATGCATAATCAGGCATGTCTCTAGAACAGCAGTAGACCAATCCACAACATACATGTTTTGTTGTCTTCTTCCAGCCAACACAACTTGTTCACCTCTTTCACTAATGACAACACAGTAGCCTTTGTCAAAAGTGACCTTGTAACCCATGTCATAAAACTGTCCAGTGCTAAGTAGGTTGTAGTCCAGTCTTTCCATCAATGCAACTTTTCTGATAGTTAATCCATTCCTCACAAGTGTGCCATATCCTCTTGTGTATCTTGGTGTGTTCTTGTTGCCAAAATTCACTCTTGGACCATCCTTTGCCACATAGTTTGTCAAACGTGCTTATTCTTTGTCATATGTGTGGAACATCAACTGTCAAAGTACCAGACATCCTACAAAACAAAGTTAATGTATTTTAGGTACCCAAAATTGTTTGGGTCCATAGTGGTCAGTTGTAAGCATGATCCTTGGAAAATTTCCATAAGGTATTCTTTGAAATGTATCATACTTTTGTTCATAAATGTATTCCACACTTCCATAAGGTCTAACATTTGGTTGTGTAGGATTCACATATGTTTTTTGGCCTTTTGGTACCTAATGTTGTTTGAAGTGATTTCTATTGTTAGAAGCACTAGCATAACCATGGGTTTGCTGTCTGTTGGGAGCAGCCTTCTAATATGGAGTCGGCTGAGGTCCCTGCTGAGGTCTTGTATAAGTCCTCTGCTGATTCCTTTGCTGAGGTTTTTGATGCACGGTCCAAGTAATAAAAATACTCGATACCTAAATAACACACTAGCAAAAGAACTAGGTTCAATCGTAGTATAGTTAGATAGAGTCGAGGTCGATCCCACAGAGACTCGGCTTAAACGAAATATGACTTATTAAACTAAAAAGCAAATTAAAGGCGGTCTACGACCAACAAATAAGGTAGAATTAAAACCGACACAATAGAAACACAAAACCAACAAAAGACACAACGACACTAAGACACTTGTTTTTTATAGATTTTATAAATAATTGACAAACGGTATTGATAACGCTAGTAGTAATTACTCCCCCAAATTATGTAGATTGATGACGAGACAAAACAAGACATTTAAGATTAATTATTCTGACTACGGGAGTCATCCCCTAAAATAGATCTAGCTCCGGTTAAGCCATCTAGATCATCGTGTCTCCATTACGTGACTTCACATTTTTACTCTACATCTCATATAACTTCTGACACAATTACGAAACTAGGGATGCTGGTATAAACTGTAACCTCATCTAAACAACATTCCTATGATTAGGCGTACTTCTTAGACACCGATTCAATCTCTGTCCTAAATAACAATCACTTTTTAGGTCTCATGTTAAATTACGATGAAAAATAATTAAATTGATCAAGTTTAATTACTCGTTTGAATTACAAAGCAGAGAACCTGACGTAGTCGAAGCCGTTCACAGACAAATCAAGAACATCACAGATCTTGCTACCAACGAGACATAGGCTCGCTGCCAACAAGCTCAGATCTGAACCAGATTTTCTCATGAAATGCCTTTTACGTCTCAGATCTACATAAACATGGGTTCGTAAAATAA
The DNA here is from genome assembly GCA_024500145.1 of Gentiana dahurica var. dahurica. NCBI lineage: Eukaryota > Viridiplantae > Streptophyta > Magnoliopsida > Gentianales > Gentianaceae > Gentiana > Gentiana dahurica. Next base: position 91,809 of record JAMYXJ010000043.1, on the reverse strand, counting down.
CTACATAACGAAATCAATACACAAAACGACTACTCCATAACGAAATAAATTAGATCTACGAATAAAGATTGCATAATAAAGATTGTTAAATATAATAATTACTCATACTTTGGATGATACTTTGCTAATACTTAGGATTGATTTTCATTTTGTTTCACCAAGTCTTAGGATGAATGTTTGAATGACATTAAAAGGGAACGATTAGGCGGTTATCCGAAAATCCTGATGGAATAAAAAGAGAAAATTCAAATGCATCATTTCTTAGACTTAGGTTGTTAGAACGATTTGAAATAACCCTTGAGGATCTGGGTATAAAAGACTCATAGTTAATACTTTGTCACACATTTCATATCATGATGTAGTCTGTTTTAAATTTCAAATAATGTGTGACATGTATTAGTTCAACTACTGTGGAATATTGTGTGTTTTAAATCAATAAAAGTTTATGTGGTGTGTTTATCAACCCTTTTGCATTACACTGTCACACTCCACATACTTTTATTTTATTTGCACACACAACGGTCATAACTTTGACCCACCCACCCACCCTTTACTATCATCCGAGTATTTGTTTTGACTTGTTTTAGTGCACCATTGCTTTCCCAACAACTTATTTACACTCACTTTACATTGAGGACAATGTAAGTTCGTAAGTGGGGAGTGGAGTCGTTGGTCTAGCAATGGCATTAATGTTTATTTTGTATCAATAAATCTCTTAGTTTTCGATCTTTTTCGAGCATTATTTAGTTGATTAAAATAAACTGTATAAGGTATATATTTCATGGATTTGAAGATATAATGATCAATTTGGATGTGTATAACCAACGTGAACCGTAAGTGCATTGTAATTCCAAATATATTTGTGTAACATGAATTCCTTCACGTAAGTCTTTGATATTGAAGCGAAAATTTTAAACTGTATCCATTCAGTGTCCTAGTGGTTTATCCTAGAAATAGCAGCAACTTAGTACCTAACTTTTGAACGTGTACTGTGAATATCTGAAGGTTTGAATGTGATAGAAAGGATATAAGTTAAGTGGAATTAAAATAAAGATGAACTATATATATGTCGGTTGTAGCTACCAATGATTTGAGTGCAGTAGGGCGTTATCACGAAACGTCCTATATCACTATGAGGTTTAAAAGCTCCCGACTGCCTGATGATAGTAGTCCAGCTAGGGTGTTATCACGAAATGTCCTATTGCTGGGAATGAAGGCATATGCTACAAATGTGAAATTAAACTCAAAAGAGAAAAAAGAAAAAAATAAAAAAAAAAAATTTTTAAGCGTGGTTGAAAACTTAGCTATCTTCTGACTATCCCCAGTATAAACTGAATGATATGCTTTAGGGATTATCCTAATAAGTACTCGCAAGAACTTTGTGTGGAAATGTTACTGCTTATACCTAGGAAAGTCATTAGGACTGTCTGAATGGATATTTGTGCGTTTGCTTGATTTATTCAAGAGAGGATAGTGGAAATTGAAAAGGCTTGTCACACACACACTCTGTTATACATTTATATTAAGGTTAACGCCTGGTTGTAATTCTAATGGTTGTATTATCTAGTTGTTCCTTATATCTTCTATCTTCATGAATTTATCTCTCATTCATTTTGTTTTATCGCTTGTTTTGATCGAGGACGACCAAAAGCTAAGTAGGGGGTTGTGATGAGAGATAAATTTATGATCATTATTACGACATTTTACCCCAATATTGATACCATTTTGAGCATTATTGTATCAAATCAAGTAAAAATTACTAAGTTTTATTCAAATGTATAAGTAGTAGTTATTATATAAATTATCGTATATTTATAAGTTTTTATAAGTTTTGTACCGGTTTAGTAACCGGTGTGTCGTGTCGGATTTACGTTTGGTATTTTGGTGGTTCATTGCAGGATTATATATTGACCAAGATTCCACGTAACGACATGTTTTGAAGCCTAAAAGATGGATTTTGAGGGAAAGAAGAAAATGCCACAAGCTTACGAGTTCAACGGATCAAATTATTTTTCCTACGCGCTTCTACCGTAACCTGTTTTCGATGGAAATTTGACCCAACTTAGAGGCATTTTTAGGGGAAGAGTTCTTCATGAAAGTTGTAGATATTCAAATGAGCTTTCCAACGCATTTTGAATCACATCAATCGGAGGTCTACAACTCAAGTTATTATTTTTTTACCGAACTGCTGGAATTTCGGGACGAACCGGAGATATTTTTTGCTCAATTGATGCATGTGGGGTGTAATGATGAGTAGTAACATGCTTGTAACTAACTCTTGCATGACTCATCACCTTCACTTGCTAAACTATCATTACTTCCACATGCATCCTAACAAACTATTGGTGAGTCACCATTTCTCCCCCATATACACCTCCTCAACTACAACCTCCCTCATTCAAACCTCCCCTCAACTCTCCCTATAAGAACTCCCTCATTTCCATCCATAAAAGTTGCCCCATCTTGGCCACTCTTGGCCAAGATCTCTCTTCTCCACCTCCTCCCATTTCTTCCATTCCCCTCTTCTTCATCTTCGTTCTTCATCTCTTTTCTCGTTTTATTTTATTTTCGGGCCCGTATATACATATGTCTATGTATGTATATATGTATGTTTAAATAAAAAGTAGTAATGTTGTAATGCTTGAGAAAATTATCGAAGAAAATGCTTTAGGAAAAGTTGCTATTTTCAAGAATACAACTTAGATCTGAAGTAAACGGGTAATTTTATTGAGTTTTACTTTTTGTTGTTCTATATAATTATATCTATCTATATATATATGTGAGAATTTGATAAGTGTTTGGATCGAAAGGCTAAATTTGGTTGTAATAGAATTTTGTCATCTTGACAGAAGGCTATTATGGAAAACTTCCAGCCGTTTAATCCATGACATTTTGACAGAATCTGATATATATATCTATGTATAACTAAAAATATATCTAGCCAAGATATGAATCTGAATTAGTTAATCTTTTGGTAAAATGAATGATCGACTCTGGTAATCATGATTAAAACTAATTAAAATGAATCTTTTTCTATTTCGCTACGTAATGATAACATATTCGGAATGAAGTAATCAATCATGATGAATACCACATATAACCTGACGATGAACTGACCAGAGAAGTCAGGATATGAGTAAAAATAGAAAAACCGGAGGGTAAAAATGGCCGTCTGATTAACGGAATCCTATTTCCTACCCGGGGGCAGATTTGTCCTAGAAAAACAAATCTTATTAACTTTGTACTCGAGATCTTAATAATGTTAAAATCAGCAGTTTAATTGAAACTACACCGTTTGTATTAAATCGATCCGCTTGACAACCGGAGCCTCTTGAATAACATCGGCCGTCTGACGAACGGAATAACCTCTTTTATCCGGGGTAGATTTGTACTCGGTACCTGTTCAGACTAACTAAGATTAGCATGGGGCAGTTGTGGACCTTGGACTGATGACATTTGACATATGACAATTTCATACGCTCGTGTGAGGAGGAGTTGTCTAGCTTAGGAGTACACCGATTCATATATAATTTACACCTTGAATAAAGGAAGATCTGTCTCATTTATTTCTACTAAAAGATATTGATTCAGTAAAGTATTCTTGGCTAGATCCAAAAATATATTGACGATGCTGGGTTTCGTCTAATGATAATATCGGGCTGTTCTTCTATGTGATAATGATAAGAACCCTAAAATCTTCAAAAAAGAGGTGTGTGTTTGTTGTATATTTTGGACTGAGCTTGAGAGTCTCTCTCAAGTTGCCTACGTATCCTGTTGATTACTCAGGAATCAAGCCCCCTTCGTAGTTCATCTTAACTAGTATTTATAGGGGCTATTTGTGCCCTAACCCTAATTATGAGTCGGCTGAGGTTATTGTCACATTTGCCCTTACTGGGCCTTGCTTCTTCTCCAAGTTAAACTAGCTGCGAGATAATGGGCTTTTACAGCCTGCACTGCTTTATAGCTTCGTGTTGCCGATATTCGACTCGAGAAGTCGAGCTTGTACGCTTCTGCGGACATTACTCATGTCGATGTGGATCGTCGATGTCAGTATGGGATTGCTGCCTAGGCTTCCTGACCATGTAAGTTATCGAGTCGATCCTTTAGCCACCACTCGCTCTAATCTAAGAGTCTCATCTCGTGATGCCACGTGGAGGTGTTCGATACGGTATCGTCATAAGCCCCCCAGATCAATCTGAGCTCTTGAGGTCGGGTCTGATCTGCCAAACGTGTACCTCGGCTATTGTCAACCCTTGGCCCTATAATGTGCGGTTAAGTTGATGCCGACTTCGATGTCATATCGTTTTTGTCCCTTTAAGACTTATAATCGTTAACTGTCGACATTGAAAGCGGTCGACACGCAGATCCCCAAATAAGGAGTCGATACGAGTTTTAGATTGAGCCCGTGGAGCTCGAATATTGAGGTTTGATGTCGAACCTTTGATGATTAGCGAACTGCGCCAGTTTTATCAGCTTCCCGCATTTTATTTTTGCCGAGCTGCGCCGACCGTATCGACTTCCCGGACTTTGTTGAGCGAGCTGCGCCGACCGTATCGACTTCCCGCATATATTTTTTGCCGAGCTGCGCCGATCGTATCGACTTCCCGGACTTTGTTGAGCGAGCTGCGCCGACCGTATCGACTTCCCGCATATATTTTTTGCCGAGCTGCGCCGATCGTATCGACTTCCCGGACTTTGTTGAGCGAGCTGCGCCGACCGTATCGACTTCCCGCATATATTCCATTCATTTCATGTAACAAATCTGCATGTGTTTTTGTTGTTATTAAATGTAAACTTGGTTGAATTGACATTTTTTCCAACTGAGTGTTGTTGTGCATGAGAAATTCTGGTTTTTAATGTAAATGGGGATATAAGGTTATGATGTAAAGAGGTGATTATTATATGGTGACAAAGTCTGCTAAGTACAAATGAAGCCTATGATGAACATAGTACGGATATATGCTAAGTACAGAGGAACCCTATGATGAACAATGTCTGGTTTTTAATGTAAAGGGGCTTATGTAGAAATGGCAAGAGTGCTGCTGCTATCTAAGAGGAATATCTTTTTCATGATTTTAAAAAAAATGCTTGAATAATCAATTCAATCTAACATGTTGCACCTTTAGTATTAATCTTTTTTTCTTTTCTAACCCTTTTTCCTGGTTTCAAATTAACTATGAATAATCTGTGACTCCCACCAAACCATCTGCATAAAGAGATATTTCTTTAATAATTTTGAGATGTTTTTTTTAATTATTGTGATCATGTAGCACTGTTTTCACTCTTATGCTAGCTCTCTTTTGTCTCTAAGTATCTCTCATATGCAACTTTAGTTCATTAGAGCTAGTAGCCTCTTAACTTGTACATCATGTCTACTAGATGATTACAAGTGTTGGTTGGTTAACTTTGTTGGGGATGTGATATGTGTATATGGCTAATGTTTTGCTTGGTGTGTATTTTTTTTTTGGCAACATTTATTTTTTTTTTTTAATTTTTTTTAAAATGAATATACATCACTTGTGTTGTGAAATCGGTCTTGTATGTGCTGCACATACATGGTGGTGGAGTGTTTAGTAGTTTATTCCTGATTCTGGTTTACATATCTGCTTCTACTTCTCGTGTTAATGACTCCTGCTCCTGTTCATTTATCAGGTCTGCTATTACTCGTTTGAGATTTCAGATGGCTACTCTTGAGGTACTCTATTAACATGGTTAATTTTCACGTTTTTGGAGATTCGTTTACGCTGTTTGTGTTCGCTTTTGTTTAGCACTATGCACGTGTATGTGTTTATTCAGTTTAATATGTCCGGCCTAAATGCTACGTGTATGTCTGATGGAACAACAAGTAATGTTTCACAGTTAGGTAGGCTAGCTAAGTTAGCTAAGTGGCGAGACAAAAGAAAGCAACTAAGAACAGGGTTTAAGGAGGTAAGTATGTGCCTAGGCTTTGAGAGTGTTTTGTAGAAAAAGGAAAAATGATGTCTTATTTAAGAAGCCAGACGTTAATGATTCTTCTTCTACGAGCATTGAAAGGTATAATCCACTTGTTATCCCATCCAATGTATGGGATGTATTGGTAAATGGTGTATCATAGTGGAAGGCTTTCTACTTTTTGACCCTTCATTCTACTGTCATTAAAACATTGAATTTCAGCTTGTGGATTTACGTCTTTTAAGTTTTAAGTTGTAAATGAGAATTTAAGAAATATCTCAAAGCCAATACAAAAAATAGAATGCTTTGTTTCGTACATTTTGATTAGTTATGAGACTTTATGTTGATACAAAGTATGTCAAAGGTTGAATGAATTATGCACCGTCTCATGAATCATATAGGTATGAGAATATTTATGCTTTCATGAAATGATGGCCGTTTTTGAAAGAAATATATTCCGTGAATATTTCATTATGTTTGTGTACCTTATATACACTCCAATACAATGAATACAATCGTAACTGCTAGCTAAGATTGAGGCTAAGATTGGGGCTAATTAATCTACCTTTGACCAACTAATTAATTATATCTAATTAATTACAATCGTTACAAATATGTAGTCTATCACTCCCCCGCAGTCGAAACGGGAGGATCACGAACGTTGAGACTGGTACGAAAATCATCAAAAAGAATTAATGGATGTCCCTTTGTGAAAATGTCGGCAATCTGATAACGCGAAGGGACATGATGAACTCGAACTTCACCCCGGGCCACCTTCTCTCGAACAAAATGAATGTCCATCTCAATGTGTTTGGTGCGCTGATGCTGAACAGGGTTGCCAGACAGATATATGGCACTAACATTATCACAGAAAACCAACGTCGCCTTGCTAACTGGGCATCGGAGCTCCAGAAGAAGATTTCGGATCCAACATGATTCAGACACCACGTTGGCCACACCGCGATATTCAGCTTCGGCACTAGAGCGAGATAGAGTGGGTTGTCGCTTGGACGACCAGGAGATGAGATTGTCGCCGAGAAAAACACAATAGCCTGAAGTCGAGCGGCGAGTATCGGGACATCCTCCCCAATCGGCATCTGTATATGCAACAAGAGAATGGGCCGAGGAAGGGGACAAATGTAGACCAAAACGTAGTGTGCCCTGGAGATAGCGTAAAATACGTTTCAAAGCACTCATATGCGTAGTCCTAGGATCATGCATGTGAAGACAAACCTGTTGTACCGCATAGGAGATATCAGGGCGCGTAAAAGTGAGATACTGGAGAGCCCCAGCAAGACTCCGATATAATGTGGGATCAGAGTACGGGTCACCGTCGGAAGTGCTGATCTTGGGCTTGGTGTCGACTGGAGTCCGAGATGGTTTGCAGTTAGTCATGCCGGCCCGAGCAATAATTTCTGTGGCATATTTTTGTTGAGATAAAAACAAGCCACCATGATGCCGAGAAACCCGTATACCCAAAAAATAATTCAGATCGCCCAAGTCCTTCATCGCAAACTCGGAGGCAAGTTGATCCATAATAGATCGGCAGAGTCGGTCCGAGGAAGTGGTGAGGATGATTTCATCCACGTATAAGAGAAGATACGCTATATCTTGTCCATGGCGATAGACAAATAAAGAAGCATCACACTTACTGTTTGTAAAACCAATCCCGCAAACAAAATCCGCAAAACGTTTGTACCACGCCCGAGGGGCTTGCTTAAGGCCATATAACGACTTGCGAAGGTGACAAACATAATCTGGATGAGTGGAATCCCGAAAACCCATGGGTTGGTACATGTAGACCGTCTCGTTGAGCTCCCCATGCAAAAACGCATTTTTAACGTCTAACTGATGAATGCACCATTTCCGGGATAAGGCCAAACTCAAAACAATCCGAATTATAGCCGGTTTGACCACTGGACTTAACGTTTCTCCACAGTCCACGCCCACCTCTTGAGTTTTCCCATCACCTACAAGACGGGCTTTATACCTTTCAAACGAGCCATCAGATTTAAATTTATGAGCAAACACCCACATCGATCGAATAATATTTACGCCGGGGGGTCGGGGTACCAAATCCCAAGTTCCATTTTCAATTAGAGCGTCAAACTCGTCAGTCATGGCCATTTTCCAATTCGGGTCACGTAAAGCCGTGGCCGGATTTTTTGGTAGAGGGGAAGGATGACTTTGCGAGAGAAGGACGTGGTTGGATGAGTATTTGGTATTGGGCTTAAAAATGCCTCGCTGCCCCATGTAATTGGGCCTGCCGGCTGATTAGGAGGTGGATTGGGTGGAACTGTTGGCTGATTTGGGGAGGGGGTGCGTGGGCCGTTTGAAGGAGGCGATGAAAAGTGGGGCTGATGGGCTGGGTCCCGGTCAATATCGGCTAAGGGGCCTGGAGAGGAAGGAGCCGTGGGGGTAGGGGTATGGGTTGGTGGAATGTGGGCCGTTTGAAGTGACTGGAGTTGAGTCATAATGGCCTGGTTTTGGTCATTTAAAAAATCATAGTTGTCGGGTCGTGGGTTATGTAGGGACGAAAAGGGAAATTTGGTTTCGTAAAAAATAACGTGACGACAGATAATGATTTTATGACTTGACAACTCGTAACACTTATAGCCTCGGTGATTCGATGGAAATCCCAAAAATACACATGGAGAGGACCGGGCTTGGAGTTTGTGAAGAGTATTCGAGGGGAATAGGGGATAACACAAACACCCGAACGTGCGAATATGGGAATACGAGGGATCACGATTATATAGGACCTGATGAGGAGAGGCATGGTTTAGCAACTTATTGGGAAGAATATTCAATAAGTAGGTGGTCATTTCTAACGTGTGATGCCAAAACGTGGGAGGAACGGACGCATGAAGTAATAGGGTACGCACAATATTATTTATGGACCTGATTTTCCGTTCGGCTTTACCATTTTGTGAGGAAGTATGTGGACAAGAAAAATGGAAATTAAGACCTTGAGTCTCACATAGCTTATGAAACGATTTATTATCAAATTCACGTCCGTTATCACATTGTAGGTTTTTGATATTAGACCCAAATTGAGTACGGATACGGGCACATAAGGCGGTGAAAATTGAAAAAACTTGGGACTTTTTAGCTATGGGAAAAGTCCACAAAAAATTGGAAAAATCATCGAGAAATAGAACATAATAGCGATGTCCCAAAGAACTGACAATAGGTGAAGTCCACAAGTCACTGTGTAAAATATCAAACGGAAAATATGTCACAGAATGGGATGCATGGAACGGCATTTTAATGTGTTTGCCAAAAACGCATGATTGACAAACCCGAGAATGTTTGGGTACACCACATTCAATAATTTTATTGTGCGAAAGGAAATGTAAAATAGAACGTCCAGGATGACCCAAGCGATCATGACACACAGTGGAAGCCAAAAGAGCGTGGGACGTTGGCTTTGGCAAACGAGCAGGAAGAACGGGATATAGGTCACTCGAGCTGTTACATCTCATTAGTGGTGTCCCCGTCTGTATATCATAGACAAAAAAACCATACGGGTCAAAACTCACACTAACATTATTATCAGAGGTAAATTTTCGAACGGAAACCAAATTTTTTATCAACGTGGGACATGAAGGACATGATTTAGGGATAATGACGGGTATGGGGCGGGTAAAGAGGCATTACCATGACCGCGAATCGGAATTGACTGACCACTACCAACAATAATATTATGATTGGCGTCCGAATTAAAATAGGAATCGAGATTACCTGCCGACGCTGTCATATGAGATGTGGCCCCGGTGTCCATATACCAATTTGGGTCGGTGGGCTGATTGAGTTGCATCGTTTGAAAGACTGCATCAACATCTGTGGGAGTCCAATTAGGTGAGGCCCAATTTGCTCCACTTGAATTTACCCAATTCACCCCAGCCGAATTTCCCCAATTTGCATCTGTAGAGTACGCCTGTGGTGGAGGAGCTGGACGCGGACGAAAAGCTCCCGGCGGTGGACCTACTGGACGGTTGACTTGTGAAGGATATGAAGAAGGTGGCATCATACCCCAAGGACCCTGATAATACCACCATGGTGGAGGTTGCTGCCACTGTGGACGGGTGCCACCGGATTGCTGACTGAGCCTTTACCGCCGCTGCCCGGCTGTCCATTTTTTCCGGCGCCCTGTTTACCAGTATTCTTCCCCCGACGCTGATTATTGCGTCCCTTTCCACTTGACGAACCAGGCTGATGAGACTGCTTCTGACCCGGCGGCGGAGATGAGGATGGCCGGAAGACTGCTGCGCCGCCAGAAAAGCATTGGAGGAAGCTTCTGTTTTGGCCCTTTCTGCAATCGTCGTCTCTTCCAACGCAAGCTTGGATCGAGCCGTTTCAAAACTTGGTAAATTCTTTTTATTTTGCATTACAGTAACGAAATTTGCATAGGGCTCTGTCAATCCTTGAAGTAGTTTGAGCACAAGGGCATGTTCGGTGACCGGAGCTCCGACATTGCTCAATTGATCACTTAACACCTTCAGCCTGTTGCAGTACTCGTTGGTGGATGAAAACTCAGCCAGAGTGGTGTTAGTGAACTCCTTGTTGAGGTACATAGCCCGCGAATTTTTATTATCGTGGTATAAATTTGCCATGCTTTGCCAAGCACTCTCTGCCGTATCATCATCCTTAAGGATAGAAATGAGAACATCGGAAGAGAGGGTGGCGTAGATCCACTGTAGAACTGCTGCATCGAGTCGTTTCCACAATGGTAAATTCTCAGCCTTCTTTTTGTCATACTCTGCCTTGGCGGCAGCCTCAGTAGGAGGAATAATGTGCTCTAGCACATCATTTACCCGTGCCTGGACCTTGAACAGCGCTGCCCACGAGTGGTATTGGCTTGATTGTGAGTCCAAGGTGATCGGAATGAGTGCTTTGACATTATTGATAGACAAGGCGGAGGGGGTTTTGGAGTTATCTCCCATGGTGACGCCGGACCTGATGACGGAAATGAAGTCGGCGCCGCCGGAAAAGGAAAAAAAAGATAAGATGCGGAAGTAGGTAGGTTATGATCGTAACCTGCTCTGATACCATGAAAGAAATATATTCCGTGAATATTTCATTATTTTTGTGTACCTTATATACACTCCAATACAAGGAATACAATCGTAACTGCTAGCTAAGATTGAGGTTAAGATTGGGGCTAATTAATCTACCTTTGACCAACTAATTAATTATATCTAATTAATTACAATCGTTACAAATATGTAGTCTATCAGTTTTATTTAGATTTCTATGAGGCTTGAGATTTGTTATAGAGCTAAGTGAGCCCTTCATAGAGCATCGGCGTTGATAATAAGAGGATTGTCAAAGTAAATTTTGACAATCCTCTCTTTTGTGTGTAATCATGTGTAGAAAACTAGTTGTTATCCATGTTTTGTAATGTGCTGCCCTCTTCAGGTGTGCCTATAATAAGCCATCTTATCTGCTTGATGTTATGTATAGAACAAATTCGAACCTATACATAAAATAAAAAACCTATATCTGAATGTTTGCATGCTAATTCATTTCTCGATGTATGTTCTTATTCAATAAACTCTAAAATGACTAAATTAAAAACACAAGAATTTTTCCGGTACGCAATCTCTGACCCCTAGCCGTACTTTATCTTCCATTAAATATCTTATTTGACCCCTAGTCAGATGATTCAAGGGTATGACGCATTTTTATAGAACACAAAGGGATGACATAAAATATACCATGGTTACACCCATGGACCGAATATTAAATATTAATAAATAATTAGAAAAAATTAGTCTGCAATTATTACACATAGACCCGCAAGTGGACACATCTATCCGGCCTAACATCCACCTGAAATTACAAGCCCCCATGTGCGGGCGCACGTTATGGATATTGAGGAATCTCAAAAACTCAAAGCTAACATAAAAAGGATGCCAATACGTAACAATGACCAATATAACATGCACAATGCATTTGATCATAATAGGCATCTAAAATTTGAACATGGCATAAAATAAAATAATATTTGATTTACTGAAGAAATAAAAGTTGAATGGACCTTAATTACATTGTCATGTACCGAGTACTGCACGTAAAAAAGGAAATCCATAGTTGTAGTGAGATTCGGCCTTACCGCATAGGTGATAGTCCAACCACTGGGGTTGTGTAGCCCCAAGCCACCAATTGTAGCGCCGAATCACAAAATTGCTATAAATTATGCATCTTTTCCCAGTAATGATCCAAATCTCATATATTTGCAAATTAAATATTTAAATTCAAAGAATTAAATGCATAAGCACCTATAACAACCCAAATCATAGGCAAGGCCAGAGTTTGAGCTTCCACCGTTTCACGGTTAAGCCATTTTGCCTCAACGGACAATACATCCTCAACTAACATCAGCTCTTTTACCCAAAGGGACAACGCCTCCTCAGGCAGCAACAACTCATTTTGATAGACTACATATTTGTAACGATTGTAATTAATTAGATATAATTAATTAGTTGGTCAAAGGTAGATTAATTAGCCCCAATCTTAGCCTCAATCTTAGCTAGCAGTTACGATTGTATTCATTGTGTTTGGACAGATTGCCCACACTCTTAATGTATAAGAAATAAAGTAGCGCCTTTACTGACACCAATTGGTTTTAGTAAAGGCGCTACTATATTTCCTTATATCACTTTTAACACGCCCCCTCAAGTGTGGGCCTAGAACAAGCCCGGGCCAACATGGCACACAAAGGCATATAAAGGGCACACAAGGCCAACAAAGAGGCCCAACACTTGCACAATATAATTGGGGAAACAATGTTGGTTGCAAGGATTGATCCCATGACCTCCCGCTCTGATACCATGTTAAGATCAAGCGCTTACTGTTGTACTAAAAGCAATTGGTGTTTGGGCTTAGATTTCTACATGGTATCGGAGCCACCCTTTATTGTGCAAGTGTTGGGCATCTTTGTTGGCTTTGAGAGTGCCAGCCCACACTTGAGGGGGCGTGTTAAAGTATCCCACATTGGGAACTTGTCATTGTGTAACCCACCATATTAAGAGATGGACTTCCCTCACCTCACAACCTAGGTTTTGGGGATGAGGCACCCTCCTCTAATATGGGTTTGGGGCCTAGATTTCTATGAAAGAAATATATTCCGTGAATATTTCATTATGTTTGTGTACCTTATATACACTCCAATACAATGAATACAATCGTAACTGCTAGCTAAGATTGAGGCTAAGATTGGGGCTAATTAATCTACCTTTGACCAACTAATTAATTATATCTAATTAATTACAATCGTTACAAATATGTAGTCTATCACATTTGTCTTAAAATTTACGTTATATAATAATGTCTTTTATGGTAAAACATGTCTTTTTTACCCAAACAAATTGTTGGTAGTAAATGTTTGTTATTTTACTTATTGTGTCCTTAATGTCCCATTCCCTACGGTTTACTGATTGAATCAATTAATTAATATTGTTACTGTATGTCATAACTTTGTAATGATTGTGTAATGGGTCATTAAACTAATCAAATCATTTATTCTTGTATTATTGCAAAGTCTATCTTAAGTATTTGAAAATTCACAAACAAAAGATTAGTAAGAGCATGCCTTTTTTCTTAATGTCGGTCGAGATTATTCACTGGTTTTTATTGTATGATTGAATATCAAATTTCACTTGTTTACGAAGAAATATATATTCTCAGAATATTTTCTAAGTTTAACTTGAGTAATAACTTCAAGATTTACTATATACTTCAAAAATATGGGCAAAATAAATAGGATGCATTTAATCTAGTACAATTATAAACATATGGCCCCTTAAAATGATTTAATTTAATAAATTTTCCATAAATGATTAAAAGAGTAAGTTTTAGACCATTCAAGAATTAAAGAAGATACATTTTGGCCTATTCGGTGAATTTTGAAAGAATATGCTTTAGAATATTCCGTCCAGTGAGATGCGTTGGACATTCCTATAAAGGGTGAAAATGTCCACGCATATGATAAACCCTAATCCTCCAACGATTCTTTTCTATAGCTCCTCCGCCGCTGCTAAAATTGTGCCATAACCATGTCCTTTATAAGAGGGACATTCTTTCTGAGATTTTATAAGGAAAAAAATAACCATGCCTTCTGATTTAAAAATTGGTGGAAACATTCTGGTTAGAACTAGAGATCATCGATCATGGCATATCATTTTTCCTGGAGCTTCATGTATAGGTAATCTTCCATTGTTTTGTGTTTTATCATTTTATGCATCGTACTACTTGTTATGTTATCTGATATTTTGAAATGTAAGTACTACAAATTCAGGAAGCAAATCTAGAATAATCCTTCAAATTTATTTGGGCAAGCGATAATTATTTCCCTAGAGTGTTTAAGAAATGTGTGATTCTTCCGTTGCAGATTTTATAATTTTGAAGAAGAAGGATGAATAATAATAATTATGCATCTTTACACTTATCATCTTTTACCTCATGGATCCTGGTCGTAGACTTCTTCGTTGAGAATATGATCACTAGTTGATTATGTTTTCTAATTTTGATATTCTGCAAGTTTAAATAATTATATCTCGTCATGTTTCCAGATGCTGCATAGAATAATGCACCTTAGAGCTTAAACATTTTCTTTCTTTTGCTTGAATGTGCTAAAAACAATTAAGAGCATAATTGAGTTGCACTCGAACATGATTAAAACTTTATTTTGCTACTCAAGCCGAGTTCAAGCCTTAACGATTCAATGGGATGCTTGACCTGATATCAATAAATAATTACTTGATTCAAATTGAATCGTTTACGCTCTGAGTTAGACAGTAAATGCTTTGATGAATGATGATCTTTTCATGGCTAACTAACTGTATATTTAGTTTTTTTAGGCATGGGATCTTTCAGTAATCTGAGGTTTGGCAATACAAGATCATATCAAGAGATGAATTTACCGATGAATATGCCAATGAATTATCGAGTAATACGATTAATCATGAATTTTCTGGAGTCCCTTTTAGAAATTCTCTTGATTATACAACAAATTCATGAGGTGGTGGTGGTCAGAATGTTACTGATATGGCTCTGTTTGGGAACTTCAATAATTCAAATCGATCACCGAAAGTTGGAACTCCTATGGAAATACGAAGAATAAAGTTGAATAAGTGTACCACAAAACATATTTGTTAAACATTTATGGCAATCTACCTTTCCTCCTAATTGTTCGACGCAAAATCACTATATAATGGAGTTTGGAGGATCATACAGTGCATTTGTGGACAACCGATGAATATACCTTAAGCGTAGATTTATGTTATAGTTTGGAAGTAATTAGCGAAATTTCAGGTGTGAATGGAATGCTATCTCTTCTGTTTGATACTAGGCTCCTTTTTGATCCATTTGTGTAGCTAAAAAAAAATTAAATAGAAATGAAGATATCATCATTTTTGGTGGATCATTCAACAAAAATAAGTTGTCTCTTACAACCACAAGATCTTGTAATTCACACACTTGTCAAAAGTATTGTCACTTTTTTAAATTTTGTGCAAAATCTAAATGGACTAAATTTTAGGACGGGGGAGTATAAAGTATTGTAACATATTCCAAGAAGAACCAGAAAGCGAAGCAATCAAATCGTAAAATCAATCAAGAGCAAAAACACATCATCTAACGTGGTATCCAAGAATTGTATGGACGGAGAAAAGGACAATTTAATTATCCACAGAAAGTTACACAAATGTTTTATCAACATGGAAATCATAGCCTTAGGAACCAACCATAACCGACAAAATGAACAACAAATATTGGTCCCATGGAAAGGTTTGAGACATGTTTAGAGGGAGGGTGAATAAATTGTCCTTTAAAGCTTTACTTTTAAGTTCAATACCGAATAGAACTTGGAGTTTAGATAACTCAACTTTAATCAATCTGCAAACTTCTTATGAGAACTCAGTTGAATGCATCAGAATATATTTTAAAGCTTTTATTTTCGTAATATCATTTTGTTAAATTCCCTTGAAATATGATGTGAAGACTTTAGTTTAATGGAGTAAACTAAGATTGTGCTATACTAGTTTATACAATAAAGTAAACAAACAAGAGCACAAATAATAATGTTGTAAGTAAATGCGTAAATAAAGAACACGCAGTTTATAGTGGTTCCAGGTGGTGTAATCCTGTCAATCCACTCTTCTCATGTGATGTTGAAGGAAATTCACTATGTTCTTGACGGTTAAAGTTTCAAGACACAGAGTAAATGATGTCATTGACTATTCACTAGCTCACAATCTGCTGTATCACTAAGTCTGCTCCACGGGTACTTGAATGGTGTGATTTCCTCTTCACCAACTCCACCAGAGACAGAGTCTCCCTGAGTGCACCTCAAATGTCCTTCACACCACTTCGGTGTTTTACAGTCTTTTACCTTTGATTAAATCAAAGTTGAGACGTGAATCAAGTAAGTGATTCAACTTGTGGATGAGTTTCTTCTTCTTTATGTATCTGATTAGCACAGTACGATCTGTTTCTTCAAGTATAATAGGTCTTAATTCATTCTTTGAACGATCTGAATACTTCAAGTTTTCTTAATCTTGAAATATGAACTTAGCAGGTGTTTGTTGGAAGTAGCACCCAAAAGACAATTTATGTAATTGTTTTTTATAATTAATAAATGACGGATTTATTCACACTTTGTTATTTGCTTCATGCTCATAAAAAATACACTACTGAAAACCCCAAGTCGTATCATATGTGGCCATATAACTTAGTGTGTGACACACGTGAGAATTAAGTTTATGGTGATACACTTGAACTGTTAGTCCGTGGTGAACTTAATCAGTATAAGGTGTATTTATTAAACCACCATTAATGCGCCCAGAACAATTTATGGTGTGAGCGTATTATCTAGACCGTCGACATTAGTTATCTAGGTGTGGTATTTATATATGATGTAGTCATATAAGACATGACCGATTTAATATGAATTTCTCATATAATTCTGTAATTGAGAAATATTATTAACTCACAAGATGATCATATATGGATTAACTTTAATCCTGAAGTGATTGCAGACTCATGTTTGATTCAAGATAGTGTTTGATGTGTTCGTTAATGATTGCTAAGAGGCATGGTTGATGACTCTTAATAGTCTATCCTATGACATCAACATTCTATCTATTATGAGCTAAAAATAGTTGTTTTGATTTATAAATATGAACCATTTGAGTTGATAATCATATGTCGGGTTCATGAGTCGAGTAATTTGCATTTAACGCTTATTTCCATTATTCAATATTATTTTGTGCGTTATTGGATTATTTTCAGGTTACAAAATATTGGGCTGAGCATCGTGGACAATTCTGGAGTGGACTGAACGAATGGATATGACCTAGGGTATTCCAGAAACTTCCAAGCTAAGTCGGCAGAAAGAAAAAGACCAAAATACCCCAGGAATCTTCCGAAACGCGTTTTCTTGGACGAGGGGTAGTTCTCGGTGTTTCTAAGTCGGTTTATTTAGCTATAAATAAAAGGCATCGCCTCAGAATTCAATGTGTAAAATTTTCAAGACAAGTATTATTTATTTATTTTATGAGTTCTGGTCGGAGAGACGACGGAGGCACCGCCTAGGAAAAGATCCGAGGGAGATCTACACTCATCTTCAGTGGAGTACAAGCATACTTGGAAAATCAAAGAAAGGAAAGAAATAGCAAAACGGCGAAGTAAGAGTTCTACCAGCTGACTAAAGAAAAACAGTGAAGGAGATCTCAACAGTAAAGGAAAATGATTCACTAAGCCGATCTTGCAACAGCTTAAAAAGTAATGTGAAGTATGCTGTCTGCACTTATTCAGAACATGGAATTAATGCAGAATCATGCAATTAATGCAAAATCAATCAAGGACATATTTTTTGATGGACGTTGAAGAAAATCCGGATCACTGAAATTAAGGAGAGTATAATCAAGGAGAAATAAAGAATTAAATCAAGGATTACTCTCCACAATAAATAGCCAACGGAAAAATTTTCAAATCAGGGAAAATCAAGGCTATAAATAGAAGGCATTGACAGACAAGAAAGATACAGATATATATTAAGAAAAAGAACACATCTAGAGATCAACTCTGCATTCACATCATAAAGTTATATCAAGCACTAAGATTGATCAACACACTTATGAATATCATTCACACCAGTTTGCAGCAATTGAATCACAAAAGTCTGAGAAGGAGTTGCAACCTTTGTGATAGCTGCTGAAGGATTTGTTCTCAGAGAGCAGTGTTGAAGGCTGAGTCACTGAAGCTTTTGTAGACAAGGAGTGATAGTCTTGGAGATTGTGAAGCTTGTGTAGCCAAGGACAATCACACTATTTTACTGGTGAAAGTCAATAGTCCTCCAATCACCACAGAAGAAGAGTGGATTAAAGGATTACACCACCCTGAACCACTATAATTATTTGTGATCATTTACTTACAGCAATTTACATTACAGTAGTTTATTCACAATATGTGTATGCATAATCTACTTTGAAACAACTTTTAAGAAGGGACTTATCCGCTGCCCAAAAGCTTTTAAATTAAGAAAAGTTTTTGAAACTCCAGTATAGTCATTCACCCCCCTCTGACTAAACTTTTACCCTTCTCTCGGACCAACAACTGGTATCAGAGCAGTGTTCCTAGTAACAGAACATGTTCAGATCTAATTTCTGGTAACAAGGAGATCATGTACTTCACATACTTTCAAAGTAGTCTTTGAATCTATGTTTTATTTATACATCTTTTTGTTTGTGTTCATGGACTCTTCAAATTTCATGTCTAAAGTACCTGTATTCAATATTAAAAATTTTGATGAATATAAACTACGAATGTTATCTCATCTTGCAGCAACTCATGAGGAGATGTTGGATGTTATTAATGATGGCCCAATCATGTTCATGACTTTGATAGCCACAAGTGCAGATCAAGGAAACGAAATACCAAAGCTTAAGAAAAATTGGACCAGAGATGATAGAAGAAGAGAAAATCTTGATTTTGTTGCAAAATATATGATTTTGAAGACTCTGGATAGGAATATGTTCATGAGGATCAAAGACTGCAAAACAGCTAAGGAGATGTGGAACAAATTGGCACTTATCAATGAAGGATCATAGGTAGTCAAAGAAAACAAATTATCTATTGCTAAATAGAAATTTGAGGATTTCAAAGTGAAGACTGGTGAATCCATTGATCAAATGGAGAACATATTCTCAAGCATTATCAGCGAACTACAGCAACTTGGACATACATATTCATAGAAAGAAGTTTGTCAAAAAATCTTGAGAGGTCTACCTAAAAGTTGGAAAATCGTCACATCAGTACTCAGAGGTACAATAGATCATTCAAAAACCGACACCTTGACTCGATGTCTCAATTAAAAGCTCATGAATTTTAGTTAAATAGTGAATATGGTGTACTAGCTGAGCCATACAAGGCCAGTGCACTGGTTGCACCTGAGCAAAGCAAATCAGCTGACACAAGCAGCAAAGAGACACAAGACCTAAAAGAACAAATTGCTCTACTGATTAAACATTTTGACAGGTTCAGCAAGAAAGAGTTAAAAGTAAGTTCTTCATCAAACAATAAGTCAAATTCAAGCAAAGACATGAAGAAAAAAGATGATGAATACAGATGCTTCAACTACAAAAAGAAAGGACACTTTAAAGCTGACTATCTTGAAGAAAAAGACAAAGATGAAGAAAAGAAGAAATGCAAGTCATCAGATAAAAAAAGGAGCAAGAAAGCACTAAAAGCTGAAACCAGCAGTGAAAGTGATGAAGAATCATCGACAATGACTTAAATGACGGTGAAGGCTTCAAAGACAAACAATGACAAAGCCTATCTATGTTTAATGGCAAAATAAATTGAAGAAATACAAGTACTATCTAGCTCATGCTCATCTAAAGCATCCAAATCTGACGCTCCACAATCTTCTATTTCTCCATTAGATTCTGCAAACCTAACTAAAAATCTCATGAGTAAATTTGAAGAATTTCAAATAAATCATGAGATTCTAGAATAAGAATGTGAGAATCTAAGAAAAGAAAATAAATTATTAAAAGAAGAATTGGATAAGATACAAGCTGAATCACCTAGTAAGGAAGTATACTTAGATGATCAACAAGCAACAAATGATCATTCATCTGATGCTAACAGACCAGCTAAGGAAACCTCCCAACCAGCTAAGACCACTACTGCACCACTTGATGCACCAGCTTACAAACCCCCAAAAAGGTTTGGATCCAGATTTGGTCTTGGCTAAAATAGTCAAAATGAGAGTAGAAACAATGGATAATCCAAATCTGAACTTATGACCAAAATTCAGAAAAGGACATACCATAGTTTCCACCACTCATCCTGCACCAGTGAAGTCAAAACCCAGTGTAGTGAAGCAGCAGAGTAAATCATCTTACCATCCCACTAAGGGAAACGGCTTACCGAAAGGTAAGGGAATACTTTACCCTTCAGAAGATCATTGGAATATTACACCCCCAAAATACAAGAAGAAACCACTTCATGCCATGCAACATGTGTTTAGGAAAAGCCAATCCAGGCATGTTTCTGGATACAAGCAGCAGTATGAAAATTGGCTTCCTCCTGCATATTTGATAGTGAAAATGAATGTAAATGCACCTAAAGGTAGAGAAATGTATCAGAATAATTCTATCAAGAAATATTCTGTCATGCCTTATACATATGAGTGTGATGACTTCAAACATCCATGGAAAAGATCCTTTGGATTTACACTTGGAGTAGGAGGCATGACGGCTAACAGGTATGGACCTAAACAGTGTTGGGTACATAAACCCGCTTAATTTGTTTTATAGGATGTCTGGTATATACACATTGGATGTTCCCGACATATGACAGGAAATAAAGGCTGGCTGGTGACTTTAAAGCTTTTGATGGACCCAAAGTTACCTTTGGAGGTAAAGAAAAACCTGGCACGATTAAGGGGGAAGGCATCATGTTGAAGAACAATCTGAAGATTCAGAATGTGGCTTATGTCAAGGGATTGAATTTCAATCTTCTAAGCATTAGTCAATTCTGTGACAAAGGCTACAATGTGCACTACAGCAAAGAAGGATGCAAAGTGATACACAATTAAACCAGACAGTTGTACTTGTAGGAAAAAGAGAAGACAACTTGTATGTGGTAGATTGGAAGACATTAAAAGCATAAACTTGTCTGCTTGTCAAGAACAAACAATCAACTTGCTGGATTTGGCACAAAAGACTTAACCATCTTAACTTCAAGACAATCAACAAGTTATCAAAAAACAAGCTAGTAGAAGGCCTACCTAACATTACCTTCAAAAAGGAAAGTCTATGTCATGTATGTCGAAAGGAAAACATATCAAGAGTTCTTTCAAGTCAATGCCACAACAATCAACAACCAGGATTTTGCATGTCTTACATATGGATCTTTTTGGACCAGTTACACCAGTGAGTGTAAGAGGAAAGAAATACACCTTATTAGTTGTTGATGACTTCTCCAAGTTTACTTGGACCATATTCATGAACAAAAAGAGAGAGACACTCAAGAAGCTACCAGATTTGCTGAGAAGAATTCAAAATGAAATGGAGTTGAAGATCATCACGATAAGATCAGGTAGAGGCACAAAATTCCTAAATGAAGTGATCAGAACCTACTGTGAAGAAAATGGTGTGCTACATAAACTATCAGCAACATGAACTCCATAACAAAATGGAGTAGCAGAAAGAAGAAACAAAGCACTCAAGGAAGCAATTAGAACCATGATAGCAGAAGCAAGCTTAGCAAAGAGGTTTTGGGTTGAAGCAGCAAACACAGCATGTTATACTCAAAACAGATCTATCATCAACAAACATCATGGAAAAACACCATATGAAATATGGAATGGAACAAAGCCTAACATATCTCCTTTACATATGTTTGGATCTAAATGTTTTGCTTTGAACAGGAATAAGTTACATACTTTTGATAAAAAGTTTATGAAGCAATATTCATGGGATATTCAGACACCAACAAATCCTTTAGAGTGCTTAATAAAAGAATTTTGGTGATTGAAGAATCAATTCATGTAGTGTTTGATGAACCAAACACTAGTAGTGAAGATTTGCACACTCTTGAAGAAGGAGCTGCACAAGGACAAGTCTACATGAATACAATAGTACTAGCTACCATTATAAATCACACTTTTGGTAATCAAGATAAAGTACCAGTTTCCACAACAACAGAGCCACCAACACAAGCTTAAGAAGTTGATGCTCAAGCAGGAACAGTAGAAAAACCAGAACAAGCTCAATTTCAACCTGACTTAAATTGGCTCAGAGATCATCTAGAAGAACAATTCATTGGAGATGTTCCTACATGTTTCAGAACCAGAAGACAACTGGAGAGCATGCTAACTTGTTTTCTATCATAGGTGGAACCCAAAACAATACATGATGCAATTGAAGATGTTGATTGGATTATAGCCATGCAAGAATAGCTCAATGACTTTGAGAGAAATGAGGTCTGGGAACTTGTTGATAGACCAGACATAGCCAACATCATTGGAACAAAATGGGTATTCAGAAACAAGATGGATGAACAAGGAACTATTGTCAGAAACAAGGCAAGACTAGTTGCAAAGGGATATTCTCAAGCAGATGGCATAGATTATGATGAAACCTTTGCACCAGTAGCAAGATTGGAAGCAATCAGACTCCTCCTTGCTTTTACAGTCCACGAGGACTTCAAAGTATAGCAGATGGATGTCAAGAGTGAAGGATTCAGGTTCTTAGATCTAAACGAGTTAGATCTACGCGCAGCGGATGGATCACGATTTATATATTACAATACATAATTAAAGGATTTAACAACTACAATGGGGTTTAAGATTATGTTACCAATAACGGGAAGAGTCACCTTGATCTTCCGATGTGTTCTCCAAACGGCAGTTGGTGGACACCCTTCTTGTTACAAGAACCTCCTTGATATGCAACACCAAGAAAAACCCCAAGTTTTTCTTCAACCGGGTGGAGCTAAGGATCGAACTCCTTAGCCTTTTTTTCTTATGAATTTCATGGCTTTCACTACTCTTAGGGCTCGGGGAGAACTCTCTTTTTATAGGCAAAATCCAAGAGAGAAAACCTATACCCAATCGGTTTAACAAAATAAAAGAGATAATTCTAAATATTATTATCCAATAAAAATAAGAGATAATTATAATCTTATAATAAGAAAATATAATTATCCTTATAGTTAAGAGATAAATAATAAACAAATTATTTTCTTTTATTTATCCAATTAATTATTTAACAAATAAATAACTAATTACACAATATGTCATTATCCAAGAAAACTAATTTCTTGGAAAATCCAAGACATATTGGCGCCACACTAAGCCCACCAGGCCCACAGAATATGTTTTTTATGTGTATTATATTATTTAGCCCAAGTAAATAATATCCATGCATATCAATTAATCAGTCCAGCCAATTAATTATCACTGAGGCCCAAATAACAAGATTATTAGTCCGAATTACAGAAGCCACATCGGGGACCATGGACCTATAACCAGTAGCTCCAATAATTAATTATTCATCGAACAGAATAAGTACATTAATTATTAATTCCGGGATTACGCCACCATAAACCCGAAACTGAACTCTACCGATTATAGATGTATACTTATACTCAACCCATAGAGTGAATAAGCGTCCATTGATATAATCACTACATACGGATTAACCCTTCATAGACTGTCCATTCTGAGTGGGAAGTCTCCGTGAACCCGACTCGAATATCTTATCCTTATTTACCATTAACCCCTAGTGATCAATTAGTTCACATATCTGACTAGTAGCTAATTAGTCTAACATGAACTGGGCCCATCGATCATTTTCTTAGGGCTAACAAATAAGGGGACTATCTCTCTACTTCCCGCAGGAAGGAATGGATTCCATGTCTGTGAAAATCGAACTACTCACTCATCTGGAGATAGTGCCAATGAGAAGTGGCTTGGAACACATATTTAAGTGAACCGTAACTAACACTTCAAACACTACCCCGGGACAAGCAGCACCCTGTGATCACCTCAGGATTAAGGTTGATCCATATATGATCATCTAATGATTTAATAAGATTCCTCGATTACGGAATTATACCGAGAAATACAGATTAAATCGGTCCAGTCCTATATGAAAGCCATCATATATAAATGCCCCACGTAGGTACCCTCTACCGACAGTCCGGATAAGACTATCACACCCTAAGGTGTTCTGGGCGCATTATTGGTGTTTTAATCAAGAGACCCTAAACTCTGATTAAGTTCACCACGGACTAACAGTTTAAGTATATCACCGCTAACTCAATCCTCACGTGTAATCCATACACTGAGTTAAGTGGTTACATACATATATACTTAGGGTTTGCAGCAGTGTATTACTTTACAAGCACAAAGCAAGTAATAAGGTGAGATAAATTTTGTCATTCATTATTAAAAACAATTACACAAATTGTCTTTCGGGCACTACACCTAACAAAGAGTGCATTTCTGAATGAACTCATGAAAGAGGAAGTATATGTGAAGCAACCCCCTGGTTTCCAACTCAAAGGAAAATAAGACAAAGTGTATTAACTCAAGAAAGAACTATATGGCCTCAAACAGACACCCAGAGCCTAGTATGAGACACTGTCACAATTCCTATTCCACAATGGTTTCAGCAAAGGAACCATTGACAAGACTCTTTTCAAACTAGAAGATGGAACAAGCACTTTGCTAGTTCAGATATATGTGGATGATGTCATCTTTGGATTAGAAGATTAAAAGCTATGTTACAAATTTGAAAATCGATGAAAAGTAAATTTCAAATGAGTATGATAGGAGAACTCAACTATTTTACTGGGTTACAAGTGAAACAAATGAAGGATGACATATTTATCAATCAATCCAAGTACACAAAGGACCTGATACACAAATATGGAATGGACACAAGTGGCACATCAGACACACCTATGTGTGCAAGGACAGTTCTTGGAAAAAGATGAAAATGGAAAAGATGTTGATCAGAAGCTATACAGAGGAATCATTGTCTCACTACTCTACTTAACTGCAAGCAGACCTGACATTGCATTTGCAGTAGGAGTATGTGCAAGATTTCAAGCTCAACCTAAGGAATCTCATTTGCTAGCAGCTAAGAGGATCATCAAGTATCTGAAGCACACAATCAATGTAGAATTTGGTATCCAAAAGATGGTGATTTAAACTGATATCTTATTCAGATTTATACTATGCTGGATGTAAAATAGACAGAAAAAACACTTCAGGAACTTGTCAGATGCTAGGCAGCAGACTAGTATCATGGTTTAGTAAAAAGCAGAATTCCATATCCACCTCAATAGCTGATACAGAATATATAACAGCTGTTGTGCACAAGTACTATGGATCAGACAACAGCTAAGAGACTATGGTATAGAAGAAAAGAAAATTCCAATCATGTGTGACAAAACAAGTGCAATATCAATTACGGAGAATCTAGTGCTTCACTCAAGAACAAAGCATATTGATGTAAGAGTAGAGAATGCATGAGCACTATCACTCTAGTGAGTCAAAAACAGAGTCGAGGTATATCTAGAGTAGTCATCAACAATGACAAGCTCATAAGACTTACCACTCAGACTCAAAACTCTACTAGGGCCAAACAAGTCAATGTGCAACGATTCTAGGATGCGAGTGGAAGACACTACGTGTTTGGATCTAAATGAAATTCTAGCTTGCTTTCCATGTATACACGGATCACAAGTGTCAAACCCTCCATTTGGTATGGCTTTGTAATCCTGGATGATTGTAGAGATTCCAGTCATATGTCGAGATCATCAACTATCCAAACACTATTTTGTATTGCTTCTGTATAATTTGGCTTTATGACATGCCTGCAATACAAAGATTTGCATAGGTACCCTTAGTTCTTGGGTCATTGAGGGTTAAATCAGGCTTGATTCAGTCCTTCCAAACCCATACCTTCTTACCCCTTGGTTTTCTAGCGGCCTTCTTTGTCTGTGAGGACTCGAGCTGTTCGCAGTGACGTGGTCGGGTTGGTATGTGTTCGAATGTATTTGATTGACATGATCTTGCCAAAACAACATTTGGGCCAAGAAGGGGTCAAACTAGGGGAATCTATGGGTATAGGTTGGTGCCTGGTGTATGCGTGGATCATGGTGTCTAGTAGGTTAAAAGCTGGGTAAAGCATAGCTATTATGAGCAAAATGGTTCTGTTGAGCATAGCTCCTTGAACCTCTTTGGTCATAAGTGTATGCATAAATATGGTGGGAAGAATGCAGTGAACTGTGTACAGATGTTGATGAAGTGTTCTTTTGTGCGGTGTGTGCCTTTTTTCTTTCTATTTCTTCTGTTTTTCTTTATGGGTTGCGCAGGCGTGGTGTGTGCTAAGGCGATTAGTCTTGGCTCCAAGATTTTTATTAAGGCGGGTGAGGTTTGTGTATCGGATGACTTTTCTACACAAACTGCCTTACCTTTTGAGTTCTCGGAAGTTGAGGTTTTCGACTTGAGTTTCTCAATTTGTACTTCATGTCCTGAAATGACTTGTTCAAGTGTTGCAACCTTTAGCTTCAAAGACTCGTTCTTAAGTTCGGTTTCTTGGTGCTTAGTTGTCGATCGACTTAGTTCATTTATAAAGGTAACACGTTCATCGTCTTGTTGAGCCTTTATCTCGTTAAGTGTTACATTTTTACACTTTTCTGTGAGGTTTTCCCTAGCTAATTGTTCATTAAGTGCGTGCAATTCATCCTTAGTTAGGGATATGTCGGATACCTCACTATCGCTTGAGTTCTTGGGTTGTGAGAAACCCATAAAGAACAGATTTGCCTTTTTAAATGTCTCGGATTTGTTGTCGTTATCTGATTCATCGCTTGCATCCCAAGTAGCAGCCATCACCTTGCCATTTTTCTTGCCTTTGCCTTTTTGAACATTTATGTTCTTTTGACCAGATGTAGGCTTGGGCTTTCCATCTTTCTTATTGGGGCACTCATTGGTGATGTGACCCTTTTGGTTGCATTCAAAACAAGTTATATCCGATTTCCATCCACTTTTTTTTTTTGGGACTTGTTTCTCCCACCAGACGTGTTTCTTTTCTCATTTACAAGGAACCTCCTAAATTTTTGTACAAGCATAGCGATTTCCTCATCGTTGTTTTCACATTCGTCATTCGCTTGCTCGTCTTGGCTTGATTCAGACTCTTCACGATCTTTTTGTGCCAGGACAGACATCTCACAATATTTGTGCTTGGAAGTGTTTAGATGTTGTTCGTGTACTAAAAGCGTTCCGATAAGACTGTCCTTAGTGAGGACCGAGAGATCATTCGCTTCCTCTATGGCCGTAGCCTTAGGTTCCCATTGAGGATGGAGGCAGTGAAGTATCTTATAGTTTCGATCCTCTATAGAGATGTCTTTACCAAGAGCGCTAAGTGCATTGACTATATCCGTGAATCTATTATTCATGGCAATAATAGATTTGTTCGGTTTTGCTTGAAAAGACTCATATGCATGATTTAGCTAACTAATCTTGGATTTTTTTAACCTTACTGGTGCCCTCATGTCGTTTGATAAGAGCCTCCAAAATTTCTTTGCTAGTCTCACATGTTGCAACACCTCGGTTCTCGGAGGGACTTAAAGGGTTTATAATAATGGCGACGGCTTTAGCGTTTAAGGACATGTTTTTACAGTCCTCTTCGTTAAATTTTTCCTCAGTCTTATTAACCTTTGTAGTGACTCCGGCTTTGGTGATCTCTTTTGTGGGAACAAACGGACCTTTGTTTATGATAATCTACAGTTGATAGTCTGTTAGTTGCACTTGAATCATCATCGAGCGTTTCCACTGAATAAATCCGGAACCGTCAAAGTATGGAGGCCTTACCAAAGATAAGCCCTCCCTTGGGTTCATGATGTTATTTAGGGAAGCCATTACAATGCAGTATGATGATATGCAACAATAATGTAATGCAAAAGTATGAATGAATTACAATGCAATTATTAAATTATTTTTTTTTAAATATGAAGTGAATGAGTGTGTGATCGTCAACCGTTATACCATGCTGTCAAACTTGATTTACTTGGAATAGAAGAACTGCAAAACAAGGTTGATCAAAGACCAAGATAAATCAACGAAATAAAAGACAATATTAATCACACCACGTAATATCGTGATTATGATCGCTAGGTGACCAAGCACCGATACCAATTGTTGGATCGATAATGACACAAACACACTCTAGAGCGGGGGAGGAGGGTTAATAGAGTGTTGGATAAATTTTAAACTCTTTTCGATAATAACTCAAGTACTAATAAATTAAGTGCGAAGCTTACTTAATTTATTATTTTCTTGTGTTCGAAAAACCTTGAGTGATCAAATGTGATGTGATTAATTTGTGTGATCAAGACAATGAGGCACGTTGCAAAGGATTTCAAAAGATCAAAGCAAAAACGTCACTGTTTCAAGGTATATTAAAAGATCAACCCTGATGGTATGAAGTCAACAGATTAAGGACTATATGCTTAATTGATAAATCAATGTGCAGGCTGTTATTAAGGCAATTAACAATTGAAGTGATAGTTAGAGGACGTTGCCAAAAGGTTATATCTTTAACGGTTGCAAAGGATTGCAGAGAACTAAAAGAGATGATCAAAAGTGTAACTAAAACATTAGTTGTAGCAGATTCTAAAATGTTCAAATACAAAGAAATTTAATGTAGAAAAAGCTTGAATATAATTTGCAGCCAAATGAAGAATACAACCATTGTTATATACTTTAATATGGTACAGATTCAACATGATAGAATCAAAACAAAGTTTGTATATAATTAGACAAAAGAGCGGTCCAAGAACAGATACCACAAATCAAGTCTTACATATAAACTATTACAAAAGTATATCAAGTGATGTTCGAGTTCAAGTCCACACTACAATGCAGATTCAGAAACAGATCAAGAATGAGACCAAGACAGAATTACATTACACAAGGTTCAGATCATAGGAAGCTTTATACTTCAAAGACGATACAAGGTTCAAGCAGATAGCAGCAGATGTAGTACTATTGATTAAGCTTTTAGAGACAGTAGAAAGACAAGGGCTCAAAGAACACAAGTTCAACAAAAAAAAAGGGCAGAAGTTCAACAAAAAGTCCTTGGAGGAATGCTACTAAACTTCCCAACAATATGGTAGGGGATTAAAAACAAGGTATAGATTTGAACCAGAGAGCAAGTCCTTGCAAGGTTATCAAAATTTTAGTGTGTCAAGCCTTTTCCACAAGGAAATGTGAAGGTGTTTAAACCAACCACACAGATGGACGTATCCTGAAATCTGAGATTATGCAAGCTTGCATTCTGTACCAAAACTATCACAGACTCAGCCTTGCACTTCAGTTACCAAATTGATGCAGACAAAGAGTGAAGTCCAAAGCTAAACCTTATGCTCAAGGTAGTGATCTTTGTGATCCCACCAAATCACTGATTTCAGACATCCCAAACTTTCCGCAAATTTTTATCTGAATGAAAGGATCAACAGACAGACTGTAAATCTGAACAACATGCTTACACAGGTTGATTGCCTCTTAAATATGAACTACAAAGCCAATATCCTCCCAGGGCTTATATGCTAATTGAAGCTTTCAAGGGTGATTCCTAAACATAGATGCTAATAGCTTGATTAGAGTTCAACACAGACAGACCAAAAAGAAACTACAAATAAAGACACAAAGGAGTTCAAACTAAACACACACAAACAACAAAGTCAAACAAGTATGCCACTTCAGATTAGCTTTCTAAAACACTTACTGAAACAAGAGATGTGATTCTAAAATTCTGTCCCTTGCGAAAACAGAATCACCACTCCTCCTTGAACCAACCAAGTGTTTTTCTCCAAGGAATTCAAAGAATTTGATACTGCCTTGTATCAATCTTCTACTGAATTCGAACTCCTACTTAAACAAGAATAGACAGAGACTTTTTGAGTGTGTGTAAAAATGTGGGATTGCTAATTTTCAACTAATGCAATCCAGAGCAGTGTGACTGGCTATTTATAGCACTAGACGTAGAGTTTGAACCTCAAGGATCTGTGTGAACTCAATCAAAACACGATCTTTCAAAATCCGAGGCAATTAATTTGTTATTATCCAGCCATGGTTTTACCAGACTTTTCCATTCGTTCAAGGAGTTAAGTATACCTTCTAGATAAATAGCCGTTATGCAAGAGGGGAGAAGGTGATACTGCTCAACGAACCGAACCTATTGGTCAAAATCAAGCAATCGCTAAAATTCTTAATCCGATGATTTACTTTTGACAGGTTCTATAGCTCAATGTAAGGGGCACCCGAACACTGGTTCAAATTGAACCCAGAATGACTCAGATACAGACCAAGGAAGGCTATGATGCAAACCAAACTTGGTCTGACCAAGTTATTGTGGTTTGTTGGGCATCATTAGGTCACTACCCTCAGCATTGACTCGACCCTTGACTTTCTAGGGTGTAAGACCCTCAGTCACTAACATAATCTGTACACCAGAGGGTCAATCCTTATACGTGAGCAAACCGGGTTGGGATTCACCAGTTTGTTGATTTTTTTAATTAGAGAAAGGAGAATGACCATCATGTCAAAATGACATCACTTTGAATTTTTCTGAATCCGGACTGAATTGGTCTAAGAATCCAGTCTTTATTTTAAGGAACCGTCATACCCTAATTCAAACACAAAAGGCAAGAAGATCAAGCGAGTCAAATACAAATCAGTATTAAAGTCTGAATATATGATATAAGCATAAAATCGAAATTTACGACCTGATTAAATGCAGATACGATTTTTCCTTCCATTTAGGGTTACCGGAAAGAGAAGCCTTCACAAGAATAGCTCTTCCATTGCTGCTCTGTCAATATTGCAATCGAATCAGCCATAAAGACTGAGACTTTATGAAATCGGAACCTTCTTGATCTGATTTTAACACATGGTTGTTTTGATTTGAAAGAGTCTTTACAAAAATGCCTCTTAGTTGCTTAGAAGAATCGATTTTCTAGAAATAAACTTTCCTAAAGCGGTTTTAACCATATGGTAGCTTGAATCGTTAGAAATTCATAACGGACACGTGATATAATCGAAGAGGGAAGAGAATAGAAACTGGCCGTAGATTTTATAGGGTGAAATGAAGAGAGGATTTGGAGAATCGTAAAAGAAGAAGTCTGGCGGATTGATTTATATATATAAACTAGTGTTCTAAAACTGTGCAAGGCACAGTGTATGCCCATTGCAGCTATATATTGATCAATTTTTTAGTATATATATAAATTTAGATGTTGGGAATGGTTCTTGTTGGTCCCTTGGAAAGGCTAACACAAGTTTAGAGGGGGGGTGAATAAACTTGTTACCAAAAACTTTCCCAAACTGGATTAAAAACAAATTACGGTTCAGTTAAAACTTGTGTGGAGTTTAGTGACAGAGCTGAGATTAAGTCAAACTGACTTAAGCAAAAACCGAGTCAACCGGCAGCGGATATAATTCTAGCCTTTTTCTAGATCTTGTTATTCTTTTGTGAAAGCTGAGTGTGGTGAACTGAATTCTGATGAATGTCAGTTTGTGAACTGTGAAGTGTATAACAATCAACTATCAAATTGTTGTAAGTAAATGCAGAGTGAATAAATAAATGCGTAAAGTAAATAAGGCGAATATTATAGAGGTTCTAGGTGGTGTAATCATGTACGTCCTCTCTTCCCCTGTGGTGCGGAGGAAAATTCCACTAGAACTTCTTCAGGTGAACTGTTACAAAAATTCCTAAACAATAGTCCTTGGCTAATCCCTAGCTTCACTATCTAAACAGTTGTAGAATAGGTAGAATTGCTGCTCTTCAATTGCTTGAAACACTGGTCCTTGGAGGGTTGAATTGCCTCTTAACCAACTACCACCACAAACACAATCTGCCCGACTGCTTGTAACAACTGTCCTTGACAAAACCTTCCCGGTTTGCTTCACAGTCTAAACCTTTGATGTAGAATCAAAGTTGGGTTGAGAATCAATGAATTGATTCTTGTTTGTGGTTCTTCAAAGTGTTTGATTCTTGATAAATTCATTGTAACTTGAACACTTGAAGAAATTCTTGATATGATCTTGTTATAGCGCAGAGATGGTAGCAATTCGAATGACTAATGCACTTGATAATTCGATTGTTCTTAATTCGTGAATTCGTGTTTTTTTATCCTTGGTGCAAAGTCCTCTATTTATAGTGTGAGGTCCAACGTTCATTTGGCTTGAATTGAATTGTATCTGAAGGTGTAGTGCCCGAAAGACAATTGTATAATTGTTTTAGGACAGAATTAATAATTCATCTTATTATATGCATGTATGCTTATAATTAAGACACTACTGAAAACCCTAAGTACCTCGTTTATGTAATCACATAACTCAGTGTATGGCTATACACACAAGGATTGAGTTAGTGAGATGTACTTAAAATTAACTTAGTCCGTAGCGTTGATTAATCTGAGTACGGGTCTCAAGATTAATTTGCTAATAATGTGCCCAGAACACTTTAGGTGTGACAGTCTTATCCGGACTGTCGGTAATAGGGTACCTAGTGGGGCATTTATATATGATGATAATCATATAGGGCTGGACCGATTTGATTTGAGTTCTCGATATAATTCCGTAATCGAGAAGTCTTATCGAATCACAAGATGATCATATATGGATTAATCTTAATCCTGAGGTGATCACAGACGACTGCTTAGACTAGGGTAGAGTTTGACGTGTTAGTAAGGATCACTTCGAAGTATGTGGTCCAACACTTCTCGTTGGCTCTATTCTGGGATGAGTGAGTAGTCTGTGCTATCACAGATATGGAATCCATTCCTTCCTTCGAAGTAGACAGAGAGTTCCCTTATTTGTTGACCCTAGAAACTGATCGATCGGCCGAGTTCATATTATATTGAATATGAACTAATTGATCACTAGGGGGTTAATGGTAAATAAGGATAATATGTTTCGAGAAGGGTTTACGGAAATATACCGAATCGAAGTGAACAGTCTATGGAGGATTTATCCGTATGTAACGATTGTATCAGTGGACGCTTTAGACTCATAAATTGAGTGTAAGTTATCTATATTCGATAGAGTTCAGTTTCGGGTTTATTGTGGTGTAATCACGGAATTAATAGGTTGGATATAATTATTCTGTCGATGAATAATTTTTATTCGATTTATTGTAGCTACTGAATATGGGTCCATGGTCCCCGACGTGGCTCCTAATATAGCATATAGGTTTCTCGTCATTGCACCTCAATTATAACTAAATAGTGGATTGGGCTATTTAATTTGATATGTTGATTAATTGTTTAGTTGGACTAAATAATTAAATACACGGAAAAGACATTTTTCGTGGACTCGCCCAAATTAGTGTGTTGACTTTTTGACCTCATTGGTCAAATATAGAAAAAAAATGCGTGGACCTTTTATTTGTGAAAGGTGGCGCCAATATGATTAAATATTTGTCAAGAAATTAGTTTTATTGGATAATTATTTGACATGTGATTTATCTTTTATTTGTTAAATGATAATTCATGGAATATTAGATAATAATATGATTTATCCTAATTTGTTTGGGATAATTATTTTATTTATCTTTTATTTGGAAAAAGGATTAATGTAATAATTATCTCTTAATTATTTAATCCTTGGATGTTAAGTTTTACTCTCCTATATAAAGAGAGTTTTTCCAAGCCTTTTGACACAACATAATTCACGCCATTATTGACATATACTTGGGTTGATATTTCGACCAAGTATTTTGCGTTTTGAGTTGGAATAATCTTCGGGATTATTCTGGTAGCATATCAAGGAGGTCCGACGGCGGAAACACCATCCACCTGGTGTTGCTGGGAGACACACGTTGGAAGGCTGTGGCTTCTCAACTTGCGTGGATAATACTTTTGTTCTTGGAGTTAAGCACCATAAAAAGGTAAAAATCCAAACTTCCTTGTAGTTTGATCTTTAATTTATGTTCTTTGTTTCGTTTAGATCTAGATCTGATGCCTTCCGCTGCGTAATCGGGTCAATCCATGATTGATCCGAGGATATTACATCTAACAATTGGTATCGGAGCCTTTGATCTAACGATCAAAGTATATGAATTTTAGATCTTGGAGTCGAAAAGCATGTTTTAGATGTTTTATTTCGTTTTTTTTTGGTAAATTTCGAAATTTAATCATGTTGTATGCTTGTGAATGTTATGGTTGAAGAGATGGATTGGGGTTGGTATTGTTTACCCGTAGATCTATTTTGTAGCTCCTTTGTTTAGTAACAATTGTGCATAGGAATTGTATTTTTTTTTACGTCATTTTTCGAAAATTCCATGTAAAAGTAGCGTCTTTTATTGTAATTTTGTTGTTCTGGGCTCGAAATATGAATATCTTGCTGAAAAGATGAAGATCAAGGCGAAACCCAAGGTATGAACGAGAAGAAACGGCTAAAAACCTGATTTTAATTTAAAAATCCTGCACTACAGTACTTTCTGCGACGCTGAAAAGCGTCGCTATAAGTCTGTTTGTTAGGAATTTGCATGCGGCTAGGGTTTCTTAGAGGCGGCTGTCAAATTTTTTTTTTTGTTAAGTTTTTTTTTGTCTAATATCTGCCGTATGGCAGAAAATCATCAAAAAAAAATTTTCATTTTTATGGAAATAATTTAATTACAGGCGACATAAACAAAAAAAAAATCTGGAATTTTTTTTTTACATCACCGCATTATTATTAAAATAAAAAATTAAAAAAAACTGGAATGTTTTTTTTCTCATCAGCCGCACTCAAAAAAAGAAAAAAAAAATAAAGGTTTTGATAATTATAATAATATTTGTTTATTTAATTAAAAAGCCTTTCTCCTCTCGTGTTCGTGGTTCGTGATCCGGCGGTTCGAGTTCAAGATTCAAGATCAAGACTCAAGACATAGATTAAGTTTTACTTTTCCTTAGAAAATAGTTAGTCGGGGGTACCAACGGTCCATCTCGGTGTTTACTTTTCGGTATAATTTTATGTTTGATCAAGATTACGTACTTAAAACCGGAAAATTGCCATGACTTGCATCTTCATGATTCCACTCCAATGCATACATGTAGCTAGTTTATTTCGAATAAATTAGGCATGTACAACTCGAATAATTAGTATGAATGCTTATTAATTTAATATGTGGTAGTTAAATAATAAGTAGCTAATTATAAAAACCGAGGAACCGGGTTTTTGTCAATCGTTACAATTTTAGTGATGGATTCTCGGTGAATCCCACTTGGATAAATCGTTGAGATTTTCGGTGATTGCTTCTCAGTGAACCCACCTTAAACGTAAACGAGATTACGCTTTCGGTGACAATTTAGAAATCGGAGAATCTTAGTACATGGGTTCGAAATGGTCTAACCATGGTTGGGCGAGTTCAACCGAGCTTCGGCTCAATCGACTCCCCTCCACGTGTGATGTACGTTACAGCAGTTCGACAGGACTTAGCATAGCCGATAAGCCTTCGGGCTAAACGGGGCTTCTCTTTCCGGATTGGCCTGAACTGTCACATATGTTCCAACGAATATGACGACGTAGGCTTGCCTACATAACCAACCCTATTCGGAGTACTTTGATTTATTGTTTCTTGTTGTCAAGGCTAAAACCGTAATTATTAAACCCACCACTTTTTCAAAATATTGAGTGGGAGCAGGGAAGGCAACAGCCAACCCCACGGCCTCTACTATAGATGCAAGCACGTGAGAGAAGGGTGACGCCTCGTGCCGCTTTGATTCCGGCCCCCTAAGGATGGTGTTCACCCCAATCAAAATTCAAGGCTTGGTCTCCGAAAGGATAGGATTTCGGTTACTCGTTGGGTCATTGTCCGACCCTAAAGGCGGCATACTCGGGGCGTACTTTGAGGTCTGATATAGTAGGTCACACTCATTATGGATATTTTCGAAATATCTAGGCTAGAAAAAGGAAGGTAATCAATGATTAAGAGCCGGATGTCTGATTCCCGTGAGATGTTCGATTCTCGAAGCTTAATCATTGAGAGAGATTGTCTCAGTTTAACCGTCATTGTGCTGATACCGAACCTAAAGGCGGCGGTACGATGCGAGATTAAATCCTTGGAATGGTAGGATAGACTTTATATAGTTTATTATTCCTAAAATAAATCTAGTAGTGAAAATTTATTTTTGAATTTAACTTTCTGTCATTTTATTTACAACTAAATCTCTAGGTTACTAAACTGATAGTAATAGGACTTCAATAAAAATGTGGAAAGTAACAAGTACGTTGTAATTATCAATAAATGCAGTTAACTTTTCGGAAGAAATTTTTCTCTTGAGCCTTTAAAAACTTAAGTGACATAGTACAGGTGTGTCACGGGTGTCACTCGTGTTGAACGAGAGACGACCATACTTAGTTTACAAAAGATGACATAGGACTATCAGATAAAATTCATTTAGTGAATTTTAAAAGTGTAATTACACATCAAATTTCTAATTGAAAAATTGGAAAATCATATACATAAGGCATTGCTAGTTAGACGGTATTTGGAACCGATAAACTAGTGGGAGCCTTAGTCTTATGATTTGTTGTTTTTCTGAATAATTAGAAATGTGTAATGGAATGCACAAGAGTTTCTCCATTCATTGGAAAAACAAGAATAAGCGTTACTAGTTAGACAGTATTTGGAACTGATAAACTAGTGGGAGCTTAGTTCGAGATTTTATAATCTTTGAAACATCATGAACACAGCATCGCTAGTTAGACAGTATTTGGAACTGATAAACTAGTGGGAGCTTAGTTCTAGGTGATGTTCTAATCTTTGAAAATCATAAATACAAAGTGTTTCTAGTTAGACGGTATTTGGAACCGATAAACTAGTGGGAGCTTTGATCTTATGATTTAACGATTAGAAAAACCGATAGTCCAAGCAAGTAACACTGAACGTCCCACAGTTCAAGAGTAGTGTCTACTCACACGAACTACTAGTTCAAGACTGTTTCCATCTAAGGAAAGTCGAGAATGGGAAAGAATGTTTATACGTGTTAGTCATCTAAACTAAGTAGTTTTAAGGCTAAACCGGAAAATTAATTGGAAATTAGAGGATAAGGAAAGTGATTTCGGATCAACTGACCAATGCATCCTTAAATTTTCTCAAAAGCTAAGTTCTTTGTAAGAATTAGGTAGCTTTGCATTAAACGATAAATAAAATAGACAACGGGCAGTTATTTCAGATAGACTAGTGGGAGTGATACAAGGAAATGTATCTCGGATTCAATTCTTGAGTATCACAGAAAATTAATTTTATGTTTTCGGATGCGTTGGAACGAACGTATTCATTTTCAATAGGATAATTTGTTTGTCTTATTGACGATAAATATAACTTTCATAGCACGAACCGAAGACTCGGAATTTTGTTTGATAAAGTCAGAACCACTAAGAAATGCTGAATAGGTATATATAACACATCTCAAACAATATAAACGCAAATGGTTTCCGTATTTAGATAAACGCTTCTTTCTATTCTATTAATTAGTGCATATTCCCTAACGACAAGATCTGCAGACTGGCTTAGGGTGATTCCTACCTCCCAGTCAAAGGAACACTGTCTCAAAGGAACAATGCCTAAGTTTCCTTTCAATCGGGAAAGGGTAATAGATTTAAAGAAGCTACATAGCCTGCTCATATCGACCTTCGGGGTCATATGAAAGATACAAGCTAGTGGGAGTTTCTGAGTAGTGACATATTGTCTGATAACTACTCGAAACTCCGTAAGTTTATCCGAAATATTTGGAGGAAATCTCGATTTCACCAGAGATAGAGTATTCCATACTCAGAAATAGGTTATTGCGTAGTCTTCGGGATTGATGCTCGGCCTGCCTCCTAGTGAAATGTTTTCACTAAGGGATACACCACAAATTTGCCTTACCTAGTTATTGATGTGCTACGATACGCTGCTGAACTCATTTAAGATATTGGTTGCAAAATAACGGTTGTATTGACAAACCGAGAAGTCTACCTAAAAGATGCCTACGCATTTATGGATAAGGAGTGAATTCGGTTCACCCCACTTCCGTAAATAGAGGCATTTAGCACCGAGTGCTTGAAGGTAGGACTGGAAATTTTGCGTACACGTTCAGGACGTGAAATATCTTAATGCATTGAGTAAAGGTTGGTTATAAAACTCGTAAAATCAGAGAATGACGGTTATACTGTCAAACTCGGTCTGATGGAGTCTATAAATAACAACCTTGGATCTTGAAGTATTTGTACTCAAGATGTTACTAACTGATTTGTTCAGTCCACATCCAACACCGGCAGTTGGTGATAACACTAATAAAAACTACTAAACTAGATCAGTATATCGATCCACCCAGAACGCAGTGGGAGTATGGTTTGTCCATTACCCATTGCAGGACCTTACGGTCTATACGGAAGATTGATGACCTATAGTCCTTTGTGGGCTGTGTAGGATCCTGATCATAGAGGTTGGTTTAAAAGCCATAACCCTATGAATGGAGTTTGATACTCCAGTTCTGTTGAAACTCTTGTAGAACCACCTGAGCATCTCAGGCCCAGTGGGAGTAATTGGAACTACATGAAGAAGAGTAGAATGAATAGGAAAGTTAAACTTTCACAGTAAAGCTGAGTAATTTAGGGGTGATTCGAAAAGGTAGAGAGTTAACCAGACCGTGATCTCTCACACCACTCAGTCATGCTTGATTTCGTCAAAAAGCAGGAAATATGGGTGATTCCCTAAGACTTCCTTGCCGAACAACGGAATCAATTCATTCAGAATAGAAGGGTTTTAGCTAAGAACAAATAATAGATTCGTTACAAAGCAGAAAATAGGGGTGATTCCCTAAGACCCTTTTGCGAGACTAACGGTATCTTAATTTATTCAGAAAGAACCTTTGGCAGGATGCTTGCCATAGCTTATATCCTTTGGGGATTAAAGCAAACCTCTAGGTCATTTCAAGTCATATATTTTAATATGTGGACTTGACCAGAATGTTGATAAGTCTTTCGTAGACTGGGCATCAATATTAGTAAAGTAGTATGTAGATTAGTGTTTGTGAACGGTAACACTGAAACAGTTGAAAACAACATGGGTGTGTTATCTGCAGTCAAAGTCTGACATGCCATCGGGATTCATTCTAAAGGAGTTGATTCGCTCAAATCCGCGAGAATCGATCATTGGCAATCCCACCCATTCACCTGGTTAAGATATTCTTGCATTTATGCAACATTCAACTTGTGGATGAATACGAAATGGGATGTTTAGTGAATCCTCAAGTATCTTCGGAGAATGAGGAATAATATGCTAGTATATTCAGGTGCAAACTAGAATATAAGTGATGACACTAATTCTGACTTTAGGTCGATTAAGGATGATCGTTAAGTCGATTTCGTCCTCAGTGTTGAATCAAAGGCATATTGATATCGTACCACCAGATTAGATGGAAAGGAGATGTTTCGATCCCAAAGATTGACTCAAGCCGACATCCTACTCGATCAGTGTACCATGTCACATGGTATTCGGATTCTGAGTACGTGCGGGTCACTGACCTACCCTGCGGCGGCACACTCCGGTCGTGCTTGGAAGGATGAATTACTAAGATGCGCTTGGAGGGTACAGATTTTGAGGGATACGTCTCACTTGTTTTGAGCAAGTGGGAGAATTTTGTAGATATAGATAAATAAGGGTGTGCTCTAAAACAATTAATCCACTTGCCTTTCGTGCAAGTCGGAGATTGTAAGGTGTAGTGCCCAAAAGACAATTGTATAATTGTTTTAGGACAGAATTAATAATTCATCTTATTATATGCATGCATGCTTATAATTAAAACACTACTGAAAACCCTAAGTACCTCGTTTATGTAATCACACAACTCAGTGTATGGCTATACACACAAGGATTGAGTTAGTGAGATGTACTTAAAATTAACTTAGTCCGTAGCGTTGATTAATCTGAGTACGCGTCTCAAGATTAATTTGCTAATAATGCGCCCAGAACACTTTAGGTGTGACAGTCTTATCCGGACTGTCGGTAATAGGGTACCTAGTGGGGCATTTATATATGATGATAATCATATAGGGCTGGACCGATTTGATTTGAGTTCTCGATATAATTCCGTAATCGAGAAGTCTTATCGAATCACAAGATGATCATATATGGATTAATCTTAATCCTGAGGTGATCACAGACGACTGCTTAGACTAGGGTAGAGTTTGACGTGTTAGTAAGGATCACTTCGAAGTATGTGGTCCAACACTTCTCGTTGGCTCTATTCTGGGATGAGTGAGTAGTCTGTGCTATCACAGTTATGGAATCCATTCCTTCCCTCGAAGTAGACAGACAGTTCCCTTATTTGTTGACCCTAGAAACTGATCGATCAGCCGAGTTCATATTATATTGAATATGAACCAATTGATCACTAAGGGGTTAATGGTAAATAAGGATAATATGTTTCGAGAAGGGTTTACGGAAATATCCCGAATCGAAGTGAACAGTCTATGGAGGATTTATCCGTATGTAATGATTATATCAGTGGACTTTCGACTCATAAATTGAGTGTAAATTATCTATATTCGATAGAGTTCAGTTTCGGGTTTATGGTGGTGTAATCCCGAATTACTAGGTTGGATATAATTATTCTCCCGATGAATAATTTTTATTCGATTTATTGTAGCTACTGAATATGGGTCCACGGTCCCCGACGTGGCTCATAATATAGCATATAGGTTTCTCGTCGTTGCACCTTAATTATAATTAAATAGTGGATTGGGCTATTTAATTTGATATGTGGATTAATTGTTTAGTTGGACTAAATAATTAAATACACGGAAAAGACATTTTTCGTGGACTCGGCCCAAATTAGTGTGTTGACTTTTTGACCTCATTGGTCAAATATAGAAAAAAAAATGCTTGGACCTTTTATTTGTGAAAGGTGGCGCCAATATGATTAAATATTTGTCAAGAAATTAGTTTTCTTGGATAATTATTTGACATGTGATTTATCTTTTATTTTTTAAATGATAATTCATGGAATATTAGATAATAATATGATTTATCCTCATTTGTTTGGGATAATTATTTTATTTATCTTTTATTTGGAAAAAGGATTAATGTAATAATTATCTCTTAATTATTTAATCCTTGGAGGTTAAGTTTTACTCTCCTATATAAAGAGAGTTCTTCCAAGCCTTTTGACACAACATAATTCACGCCATTATTGACATATACTTGGGTTGATATTTCACCAAGTATTTTGTT
Organism: Gentiana dahurica var. dahurica; assembly: GCA_024500145.1. Taxonomy (NCBI): domain Eukaryota; kingdom Viridiplantae; phylum Streptophyta; class Magnoliopsida; order Gentianales; family Gentianaceae; genus Gentiana; species Gentiana dahurica. The sequence continues at coordinate 50,584 of JAMYXJ010000043.1, read as the reverse complement.
TTGAGTTGGAATAATCTTCGAGATTATTCCGGTAGCATATCAAGGAGGTCCGACGGCGGGAAACACCATCCACCTGGTGTTGCTGGGAGACACACGTTGGAAGGCTGTGGCTTCTCAACTTGCGTGGATACTACTTTTGTTCTTGGAGTTAAGCACCATAAAAAGGTAAAAATCCAAACTTCCTTGTAGTTTGATTTTTAATTTATTTTCTTTGTTTCGTTTAGATCTAGATCTGATGTCTTCCGCTGCGTAATCGGGTCAATCCATGATTGATCCGAGGATATTACATCTAACAGTATCAACGTCTAAATTATAACGGATATAACTTTTTACCGTTCTGCTGTGTCAGTATTTCATCCAATAGAATCGCTTCCTTTATAACGTTCGACTGTACTATCAGCTTGTTGGATGACTGACATATAAAACTGAGTTTATCACTTATCAGTTTCTTAACTGACTTGGAGCATTAACTAAGATTTTACTCATCTTCAAATATCAGTACTCCAGTTTTTCATCTGATTATAATTGACTTAATCAGAGTACACTATAAACGAATATCATCTAAGAATTCATTGTCTTTATGATTCTTAGGTATTTATACAAGATCAGTTCAGGTCACCACAATCTTGCCTGAACTCTAACTTTACAGTCTCGACATAGTCTTCATAACTCAGTTTGAACCCTCAGTTCTTCAATCTTCTATAACTGAGTCTGTAACCCTCAGTTCTTCAATCTTCTTCAGTTTTCATATTGGTGTATCCTGAGTCAATTTATTTATCTTGAAGATTTCCAGTTTTCTGAATGACTTCCAGTTTTCAGTTTAACGACACGCTAACTATTACAGTGCTTGTCTGATATAACCTATACAATTATTAGACTCAAGTAAAACCTAAACATTCAGTTCTAGACTGTTAGGAAATCTACGCGAACGCAGCGGAATTTAAAATTTTATTTCCTTTTAACCAGGATCGACTTCGTTTAAGCAATCAACAAACGTGTTAGTAGACGGTGGTTACCTTGGTTGATCGAAAAGATCGACGCTTTGACCGTCTAAGGAGAGTAGTTCTGCATAGAGCCGCCCAAGCGTTCAGCCTCTACCGCTAGTCCACACGAACACCCCGCCGGAATCCCATAATGGATTGCTATTGGGAAACTCCGGTTGCTAGACCGGCCCTTTTCCCCTCTCTCCAACTCTCTATGGGATGCTCTCCATTTTACACAAAAACTATGAGCTCTTGCAATTGTGATGTACAAAAGAGCTTGACACCCACACTATATTTATAGTGTATGTGGCGCCCCAACTAGAGTGTGGAGGAGAAGAAAACATTTTCCCAATAAAATAAGGAAAATATAATTGATTGATTTATCTCATTTAATTTAATATCTTATATTAAATATTTCCAAGATATTGAATATTTATCTTATTACCATAAATCTATTTTTCCAAAATCTATTAATATCTAATATTAATATTATGGTAATCTTATTAATTAAATTGCACAATCCAAATGTATCCAAATACACAACTTGCGCCACTTTGCATCCAAACTTACGTGTGTCAATACACAAAATTTTGGCCATATATATTTAATTAATAATATAGTACTATGATTAATTAATTTGCAAAATACATGTATATCATATATACACACATAAATTCGACATGTACATATCTAATATATGTTTATCTAATTAATCAACATAATTAATATCTTGTATTTAATTTATTCATAATAAATAAATACCACCATATTAATTTACCTCTATAACCTTTATAGTCTCGAGATAAACATTCCTTATTTGGTTATCATCTATAACCACATTTTAATCCGGCTAGATGTTCATATGTGTGTGACCCGATAGGCTTCCGAATATGTTCGCTGTAGACACAAAGTGCAATTTACGAAAATGCCCTTCATGCCTAACGATCACAGGATAGCGTCTAGCAACACACCGTGACCCCCAATCATCGGAAGAGTCAAATGCAATGACTACTACCTTTCATTTGAAATAGTTACCGTGTAACTTACAATCCTATCATTGTAATAATATCCATACGGTCGTTAGTCGAGTGTCGAAACATCAACGACTGTATCTTATAGTCTGGATATCATGCTCTCTCGAAGTATCTCGTTTACTCCCACTTTGCAAAGATTCACGAGAGTAAGATATTCCTTATAAGAAGGCCATTTCGGATATTCGATCCCAATCATAGGATACGCGATTCCCGGACGACCAATCATGTATACTCCGCATGCTTCAGTATCACACCCAATCACTACCGCATGATCGCCCCGTGGCTAGGTGAAACCTCAATAGTGTCAAAGCATGACAATCCACACCGTGATGCCATGAAGACTCTGGTCTGAATGATAATTACACAACCGCCACATAGTGTGACACTTATCCGTGTAAGTGGGTCAGTCTAACGTACGCATTCTCTAATACACGTCCACGTACAGTCCAAGTGTCTCTACACTTCGATAGACGAGATCTATCCCTGCCCTTAAAGACAGAAGACATCTAATACGTGCTAGTCTGTTTATACTATCAATGCTCTGTTTAATAGTGCATCAGCCTAGAGACATTTAAGTATCAAACTTATTAAAGTGATTTGAGATCTCATCAACCATAATCGCCTATCATTGTTTCTCTATCACAGTTTAATACTAAGGACGTTATCATATAACAATTCATAATTGGTTCTTTAAAAGAACATATATATGACAACAGAAAAGCCATTTAATCTATGTATAAGCATAAAGAAATAGTAGAAATGATCCGACCCGGTCGGATGCGGTCCAACCCGATTGGGTTTAGGACACTATTCCAACAATCTCCCACTTGGCCTAAAACCAATCACTCGCACACACAAGACCAAGTTGAAACACAAGAATCTCATGCAATACTTCGCAACTTGCCCTAGCCATTAACGGATCGCTGTCTGTGGGGACTCAGACTATCTTCATATCACGTTCCAAATGACCAAGTCAAAGGAACCGCCTCAACACACACACAAATCTCTGACGAGACCCTGGTCCTTGCTTCAAGCAATGAATCCACTTACTATATCAGCTATATAGAAAAGGTGGAAGAACCGTACAAGGTTCAAGAATGAACCTTCTAGATCCATGTACTACTCCCGCTGTGCCTCTAAGGCACTACTGTGTTTTGGCCTAGTTGTAGAATTTATAGTGACCCATCGCTAAGAACATTTCCAGCTCACTGTATCACTTAATCAAAGTGACTTCAAACCCAGATCGTAGCTCCCACTCGCCTTCATAAGACTCGGGATATACGTCTGTATATCTACGTTTATTTATTTCCAAGTTTCAATAAACTAGGAATTCTTCCTTCACTTGTTTAAGGATATTCTCGACATCTACCAGATTTACTTTCATACTTGCTCATAACTATTCATGAATTATGAACATCCGGCATTTCCTTTATGATGGTTCCTGTCGCAGTAGCGAAGGAAACCTTCCATAAGCATCATCTTTCACCTTATCTTTAGGACGAACATCCTAACATAGATAGATCTTGAGAACACTGGCTAGCAGTATCCCCGTTGTGATCTATGCTAAACTCTCTTAGCATCACATCTATATAGGCAAACTATAATCTAACAGCAGTTAAATCTATCGCTATAGATTCTTATTTCCAAAAATAATAACTGCCAGTCCAAGTGCTTTCGTAAAGATCTTGAATTACCAAACATTAATTGACCGTGACAAGGGGTGATGATTCCTGAGAGAGATATCTAATACCTTACTCGAAAATCAAAACACACTCCCACTATCCTTCTTGCACATTGGGCATATTCTTCTTTTGACTAAATCAAATTTCTTTGATTATCAAACAAAGAAATTGTCTAGAGAAACTTGTTTGAGTCCATAATTGGATCTCATGGGCTCACATATCATGTTATCGTCTATGAACATCGAGTTGTTTGCCCAACATCTTCAACACTATCATATAGTCATGATACGAAGTTACAACAAGTATTATCTGAATAGAACTGGGCTCACCTTACGGGGACATTCCCTCAAGGTAGGACAGACTAGGTTCATAACCTGGTTGTCACTGATGGAATCTAATTCAGATATTATGGCTCCTGGCTATATCTCTCAATCTTGCCTTTCAAACATTCCTTCATGAGTCGTGAGATATTCATTCTTCAAGATGAACGTACCTGCAGCCCTTTCAGGCTTGAGGTTATCTACAGACTTACAGAACTTTTGTGTGCACTGAGCAGTATTCTACACCTCATCGCTATGCGGCGTCTGCTCACGTTCCTATGGTTGAATATATCTTTGTGGTTCTCAAACTGTTTTGAGATCTCGATTCACTCCCACTGTTTCTTTTGGAAGAAACACTTCCTTTAGAAGACAGCATGTTTGGAGACAAACATTTTGCTCCGCGGGCAAGTAAATAATATCTAGCGTACTGCTAAGATATTCCACAAAGTCTCACATGTCGTACTAGGATCCAAGCCTTTCTGACTTTGCCTATGACAACTTCAAATCATCGGTTAAGATAGATTTGACATTATCCTCTTCATATCTAATATGGAATTTATTCAACCTTTATCTTTGGAACTCGGTTAAGTATAAGGGCACTATCCCGAAACGGGTAAGGGATACTTCGCATGGCTTGCGTGATGACGGTCAAATTATGCCCGTAAAAGTCATCAACGTTGACCTTAAATCGAGATTAATAATGTATATTTCATATTAAATCACTCGTTTATATTTATTATTTAATGTTAAGTGATTATTAATATGATATTTGGTATTTAGCTGTTTTTATTATTAAAGACCGATTTATTGTGCGATAATTGCTGATTTTGTAGATCGTGATAAATCGGGAAGATAAATATCGCGCAATCGGTAAATCTCGAGATAATGAAGAGGAAAATCAGAGCATTAATCAAAGGATAAATCAGATCAGTTCAAAAGGATGCAGTGGGGAACAAGTCAGACAAAGAGACGCGTTTAACACGTGTAAAAAAGGGCTCGGTCGACCGAGCCTATCCATTCGGTCGACCGAGAGAGTCGGCTCGGTCACTTGAAGTTTATCCGCAGAAATCGCGTGTATATCTTCTAGATCCTTCCTAGGTCGGCAAAAACCTCTATATAAGCAGCAGCTATGAAATTTGTAAAAACACACCAACACACACCTTAGACATACATACAATACCTTATACCATTTTATCAATTACATTCATAGCTTGGGTACGTTACAATGTAGTTGTCCAGCAGTTTATTATGGCTGCAAATATGTAAGCCTTTAATTTTCTGTCGTTTTTATTTTCAGTAATTAATTTCCCAATTATGCTTTATCGTTTGAATTAATTAATCATAGCTAGATGATGTAGATCTAGGCTATGACGATAGGGATGTGGCGACTCCTTGTCTATAGGGATCCCATAACCTACGTCATACACTTAGTATTTATCCATGAATCTACTTGATTTAATTAATGCGTATCTATGTTAGTTTATATGAATACTGTGCGAATTACTGTTTAATCTGTTCTGTATGATGAACGCTGAGAGATATATTCTAAGATGTAATATGGGGACGAAATCGATTTGGGTGGCGAATAAGTTCATTCGGTCGACCGAGCCTATTCACTCGGTCGACCGAGCCCCTGTCATCTGTTAATTACGCCACGTCTTTATGGTTAGGTTAACCTAGTTGAATTTATTATCTCAGTAGGTATGGCTATGGCTACGTTACTCGCTTAGTTTAATTAAAACGTGTAAAAAGGAAATACCAATATAAAACTCTTAGGTAGGCTTATGAATTGCTCTTCACGGACGTTCAGCGTTATCTAGGTAGGTTTATATTTGGGGATTGCTAGCACCTGATTATACGCACGTCGTAGATTAGCATGAGACTATGACTTGGTAATTGCTAGTTGGATGAGAGCTTGAGTAATCGCTTAGGAAGTACGCCTAACCATAGGAATGTTGCCTAGACGAGGTGTACGATTCATATCGGCATCCTTAGTGTAGTAAGCGTGCAAGTTATATGAGATGGATACCTAAAAGGTGAAGTCACGTAATGTAGCACAGTGATCTAGCTACCTAACCGGTGTTAAGTCAAGTTAAAGAGGATGACTCCGTAGCCAATCTAAGATATATACAAACGGATTGACAGTTAATAAGTTCAGTTTATTATATAAATTATCTAGGTCCAAACGATAAAGACTATAATTGGGGAGGTTAATTACGTTGTGTCGAGTCGTGTCTTTACTTTTCTTGTCTTATGTTGGTCGTAGACCGCCTCTATGTCCTTGACATGTTTAATTAATTGTTTGTCTATAAGATGATCCACAATTGGTTCCCTGTGGGATCGACCTTGATTCACTATAGCTATACTACGATAGGCCTAGTCCTCTTGGTAGTATTGGTTTATGGTGGTCAAGTATATTATAACCTGATTGACCCCGATCAAGTTTTTGGCACCGTTGCCGGGGAACCAACGGTCAATTTTATATATAAATAATTTTTTATTCATGTCGAGTTTTCTGTTTTAGAGTCTGTTTTTACGTTTTTGAGTCCCTCTGGTTGTCTGCTCTGTGTAAAAATTCCAGAATCTGGAACAACTGGTTTCGCTCCCAGTGAGACTGCCTCTCGCTGCCAGCGAGCCTGGTTCTATTTTCTGGGACTTCGCGTGTCTGTTTATCCCCGTATGTTTAATCCGTAGGTCTAATAGCAGCATGAGAAACCATGTTAAAATCAACCTACGGTCTGTTTTGTTTTTCTTCTGTTTGCAGAAACCAGGGAAGCAATAATCTGAGTCAGTAATTTTTCGCGGGCGCTGAGAAAATAACCCAGCAAACATGTGGAATTACTACTCTACGATGGGAAAAGCGATGGAAGCAATACCATTAAAGCACCAAGATGGCTCCGAAAAAAAATATATATTTTTTAAGGCTTAAATTCTTCGTGGTACAATGTTGAAGGCAAGGTACTACCTTTTTTGCTTATGTTTTACTACCTTTTGGTTTTTTGAGCATAAGTTAGCCTATACATGAACCTTAGTATGAATCTTAGCCCGGAGTTGGTTTGTAAGATTAATTTTATTAGTGTGGAAGGTTCTCCCCCAAATCTGTCTCATCTAGAGGGTGTAGGGAAACATGTAGTCGTTGAAAGGAAGCAGTGAATAAAGAGTTCCTTGTAGTTCTGTCAAAATCTCATTGTCCTATGCATGAGATTACTTCTACTGGCCATTGGAGCAACAATTTGTGTAGTTTTTAACAATTCTCAATCTAAAGAAGACGTTGAGTTTTGAGAGAGCATAATGAAGCAGCATTATAGAGGATGTGATTAAAATGGGTCCCTAGGACTAAATCTCCTTAGAATTCACTAATTCCTAAAACAAGAGCCGAGGTAAGAGCTTTGTATAAATGGTATGGATAAATGTCGTTTCCTAGGTCTCACAACCAAGGGAAGGGTATTAATCCGCAAAAGCGACAAGCCACCTCTAATAGTGCTCAGAGGGTTAAAGTCTGGCGATCCAAGAATGATAACTGACAAGGATAATTTTTGGAAAGTCGAGCTGAGGACTTTAAACTCAGAACTACTTCTTTAAAACCCTTAGGATTTCTTTTTAGGATTTTAGGTTTTGTTTTCTTTGAGTCAAATAAAAGTAACGTGACATATGTTGAGGTTTTTTATTTTGCCGTGTTGCGATGGCCATTGGGCTAAGGATGTGCAAAACTTTTTTACTCAATATAGGCCACATGAAATAGAGTTCCGTAGGAGAGTCAAGAAATTGCTAAAGAAAAGGTAATTTAGCAATCCACCTTAAGATGGAGGCATTAAGAGAACTTGAGAATTACTGAAAATGTAACAGAGAATGATTGGTGTGAACAAGAACAATTTTGGTCAACTTCTAAAACCTTTTAGAAAGGTGATCCAAGTGAAAATCCAAAGTAGTGTGCAATTCATTCAGCAATTATCCTTATCTTTCCCTTTACACTTTTTCACCTTCAAACTTTTCGATCCTCTCACCAATCTGCCCCAAACAGTTCACATTTCTAACCATTCTTTCATCGCCTCTCTTTCTTTCCATCCGTTTCACTCTCCCACCCAATCCCATTCCTTTAAACAATTCTCAATCCCAAAAACACAATTTCTTACCCACCCTTTATCTTTTCTTCCCATCCTTATGTGTATCTTTTTCTAAACCCATCATAGTCTCAACCTCCATTTTGTTTACACAATACCCATGTGTTGCGGAATTTGAAATATTGCTAAGCTTTAATGATTATCTTTTATCATTTTGATTTTCATGATCCTAGTTGGGGTAAGTGTAGCTCTGACCCTAGCTAGATTTTAAAAGTTTTTGGTTCGATCAAAATACAACTTATCTTTCTACCGGAAGTTTTACATTTCACACTTTTACGCCTATTCCGGTCAAGATGATGAGTTCAGTTCTAACATATCACACCGATCCGGCCTTGTTGATGACGTTATGACTTTTACGTGATACATTGGGTTATTAGTAATTTCGAGGAGTATCTACATCTCCCTAAGCTGTTGATATCCAATGCAAGCGAGAAGCGTCTGCGCTAAGTATTTGATTTTATCTTTAGTCTATAGGTCGCATTGAATATGTTATACCTTACCAAGTTTCTCTTTTATACTGGACAGAATACATAGTGAGCCAGTCAACCTCTTGTTTTCCCAGATGGGGTTATGCTTTTTGATCTTTGTCTTCTCCACCCGGTTTTAAGAATATTTAGGCGGTGGAGGTTGTAGATGAAGACCACCATCTTTAGTTGCTTGTTTATTTTTCTTTCTATTTAGTATTTTTCTTTTTGGTTTCCCTTGTCATTGGTTGTATAAAATAAAGTGGCTTAAAATGTTTTTCGGTATTCATACCTAATTACTGCCACATTATTTTATCACTTCCATAGACATGGTGTTATTAACGGTTTCGTGGAGTTTGTCTGCTTATACAGGTTTTCACTTGCTTCTCCACACGTGCTGACATATACTCCGATATTGTTCATTTACTTGAGAGCCGTTTCCAGAGCTAAGTCTTTTTCTTAAATTCTCATTTATTTTTGTCATTGAGGACAATGCCATGTTTAAGTGGGGGGTAGGAGACTTAGCTATGTTATGTTATGATTGCAATTTGAATGAAACGGTAGAAAAGTTGAAAAATTGAAAAATTGAAAATTTGAATACATACCATATTATTTATTTCGTACCTTAGAATTGTGAGTTCCTAGCTAAGAATTGATAGGAAATAAACCAAGTTTCATGAGTACGTGATAATTTTATGCTTATGTTAAGTAAATTTAAGGATATTCATGCCCGTTTTTGCGAGTAGTTATTTATTATTCAATTACTCAATCTGTGAATCGAGTATACCGCGCAAATCATAATAATGAAGAAATTATGTGTACATTGCATAGATGATTGGTTATGTGAACTTAGTATCAATATCTATCTGCTGATGCATTCTTATCTTTTAGCCATTAAAGCAGAGTAATAAGCTTGAGACGTACCTGTGTTTTAGCAATGCGTTAAAACACTGGGCTTGTAGTAACATTACCAAAGTAGCCCCGCGCTTGTGGTAATATTCAATGCTATGCATGATCTAAGATAGGGGGATACTCTAAAAAGTTTTCTTCCTTGAGATTGATAGTATTTGAAAAATATGAAGATATGAAAAGAATATTCAACTCTTTAAGAGGCTTTGAGTAGTACTCGGTCTCCAAGTCCAAAAACCCTATAGATACGCTCTTGCTTATTGTTTTAGTGCTTTAACCATTGTGAGGATTAAGAAGTATGAATGCTGATGTTGGTAGGTTGAGATTACGAAGTCAGCATAAACTCTAACCTTGCCACGAATATATAAAACTGAATGCACATGCACACATCACCTCGATTCATAGTAAGTAGTGAATAATGGATATCTTATGAGCATGACTAGTATGAGTTGACTTGAGTTTCTTGTGTAAGTATGATTTGTCCATAGAAAATGTTGTCTTGGGGAATGACTTATTGATGCTTTGTTCGGGACGATCAAAGTCTAAGTGGGGGGTAGTTGATGACGGTCAAATTACGCCCGTAAAAGTCATCAACGATGACCTTAAATCGAGATTAATAATGTATATTTCATATTAAATCACTCGTTTATATTTATTATTTAATGTTAAGTGATTATTAATATGATATTTGGTATTTAGCTGTTTTTATTATTAAAAACCGATTTATTGTGCGATAATTGCTGATTTTGTAGATTGTGAAAAATCGGGAAGATAAATATCGCGCAATCGGTAAATCTCGAGATAATGAAGAGGAAAATCGGAGCATTAATCAAAGGATAAATCAAATCAGTTCAAAAGGATGCAGTGGGGAACAAGTCAGACAAAGAGACGCGTTTAACACGTGTAAAAAAGGGCTCGGTCGACCGAGCCTATCCATTCGGTCGACCGAGAGAGTCGGCTCGGTCACTTGAAGTTTATCCGGCAGAAATCGCGTGTATATCTTCTAGATCCTTCCTAGGTCGGCAAAAACCTCTATATAAGCAGCAGCTATGAAATTTGTAAAAACACACCAACACACACCTTAGACATACATACAATACCTTATACCATTTTATCAATTACATTCATAGCTTGGGTACGTTACAATGTAGTTGTCCAGCAGTTTATTATGGCTGCAAATATGTAAGCCTTTAATTTTCTGTCGTTTTTATTTTCAGTAATTAATTTCCCAATTATGCTTTATCGTTTGAATTAGTTAATCATAGCTAGATGATGTAGATCTAGGCTATGACGATAGGGATGTGGCGACTCCTTGTCTATAGGGATCCCATAACCTACGTCATACACTTAGTATTTATCCATGAATATACTTGATTTAATTAATGCGTATCTATGTTAGTTTATATGAATACTGTGCGAATTACTGTTTAATCTGTTCTGTATGATGAACGCTGAGAGATATATTCTAAGATGTAATATGGGGACGAAATCGATTCGGGTGGCGAATAAGTTCATTCGGTCGACCGAGCCTATTCACTCGGTCAACCGAGCCCCTGTCATCTGTTAATTACGCCACGTCTTTATGGTTAGGTTAACCTAGTTGAATTTATTATCTCGGTAGGTATGGCTATGGCTACGTTACTCGCTTAGTTTAATTAAAACGTGTAAAAAGGAAATACCAATATAAAACTCTTAGGTAGGCTTATGAATTGCTCTTCACGGACGTTCATCGTTATCTAGGTAGGTTTATATTTGGGGATTGCTAGCACCTGATTATATGTATGTCGTAGATTAGCATGAGACTATGACTTGGTAATTGCTAGTTGGACGAGAGCTTGAGTAATCGCTTAGGAAGTACGCCTAACCATAGGAATGTTGCCTAGACGAGGTGTACGATTATTATCGGCATCCTTAGTGTAGTAAGCGTGCAAGTTATATGAGATGGATACCCAAAAGGTGAAGTCACGTAATGTAGCACAGTGATCTAGCTACCTAACCGGTGTTAAGTCAAGTTAAAGAGGATGACTCCGTAGCCAATCTAAGATAGATACAAACGGATTGACAGTTAATAAGTTCAGTTTGTTATATAAATTATCTAGGTCCAAACGATAAAGACTATAATTGGGGAGGTTAATTACGTTGTGTCGAGTCGTGTCTTTACCTTTCTTGTGTTATGTTGGTCGTAGACCGCCTCTATGTCCTTGACATGTTTAATTAATTGTTTGTATATAAGATGATCCACAATTGGTTCCCTATGGGATCGACCTTGATTCACTATAGCTGTACTACGATAGGCCTAGTCCTCTTGCTAGTATTGGTTTATGGTGGTCAAGTATATTATAACCTGATTGACCCCGATCATTGCGTCACAACTTTATCATATAAAGTGTTGTTTCCATCTTGGGAACACAATCTAATTGCATATCCCAAAGATGGTATCCTTCAAGGAGAATCTTATTCCCTTTCAAACGACTTCTGAAACACCCTTCAGGTATTAATTACTTCAATCCAATTGAAGATTGATTCTGAGTAGCTCATCAATCTCATATTCGTACTAGCTCAAACTTTTCGATTTCCAATTGTCGTACTTCAATAAGTACATTCAACTATTTATAAAATAGTCACAGAGATTTATAAAAAATTATTTGTGGCATTAATTGTCATAAGCCAACAAACACCGGTATGTTTAGGCTTTGGACAACTTTCTAGGTTTTATAACCTTTTCATAAAAAGGGTATTTTAGTCCTCTTTGGATAAGATACGATAACCCACATGATTCATAATCATATGGTTCAACATCATCAGAATGACGTTTAATTTCACGCTTCCCTTCCAGAGAGATCATGTCTAGAGTAACCACAAATCAAGGATAATAACCATACAAATATTTAGTTGAGATCCCATCACTTATATCATCTATATAGTGACATCAATCTAGTATGTTAGATTAAGTGACCTTCCAACTTTATCGGAATAACATTTATTCTTTACAATTGAATATGTCTACTAAATCCTAACAAGTAACTGAAAGTATGTTCTTCATAAGAACCGGAGCATAATAACATTTATTTAGTTCCCTTATCAGTTTACTAGATCCAGAATATGGTAAGTGTTACAACGTTTGCTTCACCTTCCATATCTGCATTTAATCTTTCTAATTTAATCACACTCGCAAGATATCATATATCTAAGAGTCGACTTTGAAGTTAGACAGATTTATCTGAAGTCACTTGCTTAGTTTAGAAACTTCAATAATTTCTCTATTTAAGCACATGCCCTAACTTTCCTTTTAATCCTTTAAGCACTTGAAAAATGTTTCTTATTGTAGTCTTCATAAGACTTAAGAAAGATCACAAGAGCTATGTCTTTGATTTCCTTTCATAAAGAAAATGTAAAGTTTTTTAAATAGTTTATTTATCCTTTTGAATCGTATTCAAAACATTGACTGTTTAATTAACCTTTAAGCAATGATAGAATTAAGTTGATACTTAAATCTTACAATTTTGAAAACAACCTTTCCAAAATTAGTTGTGGTCATTCTTATCCAACGTTTGAATTAATTGTCATCGTATGACTGAATGATCATCTTGGATCGTATCCAATATATGACTAAATCGTTGAAACTTATTTCAAATGTTTTAATCACATCATGAGCTTCCGCTTTCATTAATAATTAAAGTCTCGGAGCACTGCATCAATTATGTAATCTCCTTGTCTCTAACTACTATAACGGGATGGCTCATGTCATTGCTTATTTTAAAAGGATTAAAATTACTTAACCATATTTGAGAACGTTTCTCAAAATTAACAGTCATAATTTGGTTTTACTAATCGAGAATAGAACATAAATATAAAGTTTGCTAAAACTACAACATAAAAATGAAAATAAAAGAGTGTTGTTGTTTATACACGCAAAATCAAAAATGGTCTTTTGATTTATGATTTTGCTTCCACTAGTCAACTACTCACAATTGACTTTCAAGTATCTTTCAAAATTCTTTAGTGGCCAAGATCCCATCTGGTTACCCCGATTCCCGACGAGGGCCGATCAACCGGAATAATTCGAAAGGTATGTAACTCTTACCAATCACATCTCTATGTGACTCTTGGTGGTTGACTAGTCAACTCTTTGACAATTCACATCTTTATGTGGTAGTCAACCCCTTGCCTCTAGAATAAGACGGTCCTGACGAGGGCCAATAACCGCAATACTCTAGTCAAGTCATAACCCAATATTCGCAAGATCTCATACGATCATATCTCAATAACGACGATATACCCGTGGTAGGTCAACTCCCGACGAGGGCCGATTAGTTGGATCCGAACAAAGGCTCTTCACCGTCGCTATAATATTGGGAGACAATTTTTCGACTTGATTTTTGTTGTGGAAGTATTTACGTAAATTAATTCACTTAATTAATTTTAATTACGGTCTCATCAAATATATATATCTCTATAGACATACATCCTACACATTTATCTAGATCGTACCTAGTCATGCATCTATCGTATCATATAAAATAAATACAAGCACAAAATAAATAAATGCGTAAAGTAACTGGTATGATCATGGACTTTTCCTAGGTGCGGTTTCGAATACAAACTGACGAAACCGCGGGTCACAATCTAAGGGTAGCTGCAACCGCCAATAGGATTTTTAATGCTCCATTCTCCAATGGGATCTTTTTTTTCGTCTTTCTTTGGTCTTCATCTTTTGCCCCATTCTTGTTACATTTAATTCTATCTAATAAAATAAATACACCGCCGCACACGGGGGGGAGCTAACAGAATGAGATGAATGCAGAAAATAAACTAAGTCAAGTTCTTCATAACGGCCTAGGACAATTTTAAACCAACAGAAAATTAAATCATTCACATCTATCCTATCAGTCGAGTCCATGATCAATCGGGGTCCATATAATCATATTATATCTACTATATCTAATCCATACAATAAAATCTTATGAAAATGATAAAATTAAAATTTAACTACTTGCGTCTTAATTAATCGATTAACATTTAATCTATTAAATAATTTTATCCAATCAATTAACTAATTAACATTTAATTAATTAAATGATTTAATCGAAATAAAATTAACGATTAATTTTAACGATTTTAATTTTAATTTTAATTAATTGGAACTATTCCAAAAATAAATCAAAATTAAAATTAACTCTCTTTTGTTTCTTTCCTTCTGATTCTTAATCAAGGGATGCCTTTGGTTTCCTAAACCAAAAGGCATCTTCCTAAACCCAATTTGGCTTAGGCCTGACCACTTTCCAAAATCAAAATTTTGAAGTGGCCTAGGCCTAGGCCTTTTACAAATCAAATATTTGAAAAGGACCTAGGCCTATTCCAAATCAAATATTTGGAAAGGCCAAATAATTTTGGTTTAGGCCTGGCCACTTTCCAAAATCAAAATTTTGGAAGTGGCCTAGGCCTAGGCCTAGGCCTTTTCCCAAATCAAATATTTGGGAAAAGGGCCTATGCCTATTCCAAATCAAATATTTGGAAAGGCCAAATAATATTGGTTTAGGCCTGGCTACTTTCCAAAATCAAAATTTTAGAAGTGGCCTAGGCCTAGGCCTTTTCCCAAATCAAATATTTGGAAAGGGCTTAGGCCTATTTCGAAAGGGCAAAGTTTGAAAAGACCATTATTATTTTAATGCCATGTGGCATCCCAATGGCCCAAACTATTTGAACCATTGGTTAGCCACATGACACAACTAAACAAAGGAGATATCAATCACAACTATGAACAATATTGAATCACAAAATACACAAAACAAAAGTTTGGAGATCCGCCAGCATTGACCGGTCAACCGACTGCCGGCAGCAGGCTGCCCTGTCGCCGCCGCCGCCGCCAGTCGGCCGAGCACCACCAGATCTCGTTTTTTTTTTCTTTTCTTGTATCAATTTTGCAAATCAAAAAATCATTCATTTTTTAATTACGTGATTTAAACGATAAAATTAACTACGCAATATAACATGCTTATTGCTTAAGCTCGAAGATCTCTCTGATACCACTGTTAGGAAATCTACGCGGGAACGCAGCGGAATTTAAAATTTTATTTCCTTTTAATGAGGATCGACTTCGTTTAAGTAATAAACAAACGAGTTAGTATACGGTGGTTACCTTGGTTGATCTAAAAGATAGACGCGTTGACCGTCTAAGGAGAGTAGTTCTGCATAGAGCCGCCCAAGCGTTCGGCCTCTACCGCTAGTCCACACGAACACCCCGCCGGAATCCCATCATGGATTGTTATTGGAAAACTCTGGTTGCTAGACCGGCCCTTTTCCCCCCTCTCCAACTCTCTATGGGATGCTCTCTATTTTACACAAGAACTATGAGCTCTTGCAATTGTGATGTACAAAAGAGCTTGACACCCACACTATATTTATAGTGTATGTGGCGCCCCAACTAGAGTGTGGAGGAGAAGAAAATATTTTCCCAATAAAATAAGCAAAATATAATGATTTATCTCATTTGATTGATTTATCTCATTTAATTTAATATCTTATATTAAATATTTCCAAGATATTGAATATTTATCTTATTACCATAAATCTGTTTTTCCAAAATCTATTAATATCTAATATTAATATTATGGTAATCTTATTAATTAAATTGTACAATCCAAATGTATCCAATTACACAACTTGCGCCACTTTGCATCCAAACTTACATGTGTCAATACACACAAATTTTGGCCATATATATTTAATTAATAATATAGTACTATGATTAATTAATTTGCAAAATACATGTATATCATATATACACACGTAAATTAGACATGTACATATCTAATATATGTATATCTAATTAATCAACATAATTAATATCTTGTATTTAATTTATTCATAATAAATAAATACCACCATATTAATTTACCACTATAACCTTTATAGTCTCGAGATAAACTTTTAATCCGGCTAGATGTTCATATGTGTGTGACCCGATAGGCTTCCGAATATGTTGGCCGTAGACACAAAGTGCAATTTACGAAAAATGCCCTTCATGCTTAACCATCACGGGATAGCGTCTAGCAACACACCGTGACCCCCAATCATCGGAAGAGTCAAATGCAATGACTACTACCTTTCATGTGAAACAGTTACCGTGTAACTTACAATCCTATCGTTGTAATAATATCCATACGGTCGTTAGTCGAGTGTCAAAACATCAACGACCGTATCTTATAGTCTGGATATCATGCTCTCTCGAAGTAACTCGTTTACTCCCACTTTGCAAAGATTCACGAGAGTAAGATATTCCTTATAAGAAGTCCATTTTGGAATTCGATCCCAATCATAGGATACGCGATTCCCGGACGACCAATCATGTATACTCCGCATGCTTCAGTATCACACCCAATCACTACCGCATGATCACCCCGTGGCTAGGGGAAACCTCAATAGTGTCAAAGCATAACAATCCACACCGTGATGCCATGAAGACTCCGGTCTTAAGGATAATTACACAACCGCCACATTGTGTGACACTTATCCATGTAAGTGGGTCAGTCTAACGTACGCATTCTCTAATACACGTCCACGTACAGTCCAAGTGTCTCTACACTTCGATTGACGAGATCTAACCCTGCCCTTAAAGACAGAAGACATCTAATACGTGCTAGTCTGTTTATACTATCAATGCCCTGTTTAATAGTACATCAGCCTAGAGACATTTAAGTATCAAACTTATTAAAGATCCCATCAACCATAATCGCCTATCATGGTTTCTCTATCACAGTTTAATACTAAGGACGTTATCATATAACAATTTATAATTGGTTCTTTAAAAGAACATATATATATATATATATATATATATATGACAACAGAAAAGCCATTTAATCTATGTATAAGCATAAATAAATAGTAGAAATGATTCAACCTGGTCGGATGCGGTCCAACCCGATTGGGTTTAGGACACTATTCCAACATAGACATCTTTTAGCTTTTCACTATAACAACTAGCTTCAGCAATTCATCAATGAGGTTAAGATAATACTTTGAAAAAGTATGATGAATTATCATCAAAACATAAATTTTATTTCCAACAATTTCCCTTTTGATGATGCCAAAACTCTCCCTAAAAGAAAAGATTAAAGATCAAAACAATGTAAAACACTGTAAAACTAGAAAACTGGATTTCATTAGAATGAGCAAAATTGGAATAGTTACATTTAGTCCAAGTGATTGTGATTAAGGACTAAGCTTTTTCTTTACTGAAATAAGCGTCTTCTCCTTGTCATACAGACGATAGTCATTTTCTAGCTTGATGTCATCCTTTGAAAATGTCTTGTTGTAGTCAACTTGACTTCCTTCCTTCCATTTTCTAAATAGAAATAATTTTGGTAAGTCTGATTCTTTCAAGTAGTATTTTTCAAATTCTACCATATCGGCTTTCATTTCTTCAGTTTTGTCTTTAATCTTCAGTTTATCATCAATCCTCTGATTCTTCTTGTGTTGTGCCATCTTCTGATCATGATATTTATCGATAGGAAGTAGTTCAATGATTCTTCAATAGTCTTATCCATGTACTTGGCTTTGATTGGATTATGATCTTTGATAAACTTCATCCATAGATCCTTTGTAAGAATGACTCTTCTGTCTCCAGGTTGACTGTATTTTTCAATGAGTGGCTCGATAGGTAGCTCTTTTTTTAAGAACTTAGGATCTGATTTGTATCTTTGCAATTCGCCTTCAATTCTCTTCATTTCGTAAGTAATTAACTTCACTTTTCTTCTTCAGCTTCACCCTTTTTGGCATCATACAGCTGTTCTACCAAAATATGGATTGCCTGTTGGTCGGCTGATATACGTTGCTCATAAGCAAGTACTTCCTTAATCTGATTCTACAACCCTTTAGCTGTGCTGATTCATATGCCAGTAAGCCTGAGCATGTGTTTCCCTATCTACGGTTGTTGAGTCTTCAAGTTTCTGTTTAAGTAATAGAATTTCAAGCAAAACTTGAACTGGACTTGTGGATCATTCTAGTCTTGCATGAACTGAAACATATGTTCTAGTTCTATAATCTAGATATCCATAAGTGTTTGATAGAAGGCCGTTTTGTGCATCCCTGTGACTGAGCACAATTCTTAAGTTTTCATGAACTTTGGCCAACTCATCCTTTGTTAGGATGTCAGAAGGATCATATGTTGTTTCAGTTAGACCCTTAGGTTGAGTGATATCTTCAATAATCATAAGTTGTTGATTATCAGTCCATCAGCGCTTGATGAGTGTCAGTTGTCTGATTTCCAATTGGAAACTCTTCTTGCTGACTTACAGTTTGCGTAGCTCGAGGTTGAGTTTCTGAATGCAAAACTGTGATCACATCAGCTTCTTTCCTTGTATGATCATGTTCATCATCATCCTTTTTCTTTGAACTTGCTTTGGGAACAGATGATGTGGTTGATTCTATCCTTTGAGCTAGTTCAAAACCTTTTGAAACAATTTCCAAGAAACTCTGATATAGGAAATAGAGTATATAGATCTCCGATTTCCAATTTCTCTAGGAGTAACTTTTCTTCAGTCTGTAGACTAACATCACGAGAGTCCTCTGGTTTAAAATTCATCTTCATCAGTCTGACAATTTTGTCAGCTTCAAAAACTGGGGCTGATTGCTGAACAGATTGTAATTGAGAAGTATTATCCGCAAGAGTGTTTTTCCTTGTATCTTCAGATGTCAGTTGTTGTTGTTGTTCCCCCTCAGTTGGTGCTTTCGTACTTGAAGGTTATGGGTACAAACATCTTACAACTGATCTTTCTTCTATTGATTCACCTTTTCGCTTAATCCCTTTGTGTTCAGCTTCCTACTGAGACACAGTTTTCTGACCGGCTTCAGGTTGAGAAGTTGTTCATGTTTTCGCTGCGATTTCCTTTGTAGCTGCAGCTTGACTTGCTTGCTTCCCTTCCTTGAGTCTTTCCAAATAGAATTGAATGATTCCACTGAGTGTTTTCTTCAATCGGAATCTACCAATAGTTACATGGCCTTCAGCTTGAGCTATTTGTACACTGTCTAATTCGGCTAAGTGTTGTTTCTTTATCTGATTGACTACATAACATGCCCAATTGAATTCTATTTCGTCCCAAATTATGTTCATCGATAAATATTCTCTTCAGATAGTGTACTGATTCCTTTGGATTTTCCAATAACATGCTTGCTGAGCCATCTGCTGAGGTGTCCAAACTCTGGCTTGATTTTGTCAACATGAATACCAATTTCTATTGGTTCCGTAGAAAAAGTTAGTTGCTGTAGAAATGCAGCCCTATTCAATGGTAGAGTAGTCAAATCTGTTGATGTCACGGATGAATTTGTAAAGACAAAAAGTGACCTCATGAACCTTTCTCTGATACCAGTTTTTAGGATCAAGCACTTACCGTTGTACTAAAACAAATTGGTGTTAGTAAAGGTGCTACTTTATTTCCTTATACCACACCTTCACACCGCCATGGATCGAATGCACACAGGCGGGCAGAGTGTCAGATACCCAACAATCTCCCCCCCAGACTGCTACCCACTCAACCATGGTTTAACACGTAATGCTATTACCGGATTCGAACCCATGACCTGCTCTGCTACCAGTTTTTAGGATCAAGCGCTTACCGTTGTACTAAAACCAATTGGTGTTAGTAAAGGTGCTACTTTATTTCCTTATACCACACCTTCACAGCGCCATGGATTGAATGTACACAGCAGGCAGAGTGCTGTATACCCAACAGTTCTAAATGGTCAGCCATTAAACATATTTGATTAGTACATATATATGCTGTAAAAGCAACAAGATAAGTAAATAAGTAGTCCAAACTAAACCATAATTTACAATAGAAATCCATGTTAGTGTCCTTACAAGGTTATTGCATAATACAAAGCATACAACAAAAGATCATGCACGCCACGGTAATACCAGAGACGGATGATGCATATGGCAAGTAGACCATACGTTTGTTTCTTATTTCTTATTGGGAATACAAAAGAAACAACATATTATCAATTATTAACTTTCAGTAGTGAGAGAAAGTTAATAATCTAATATATTGATGTTATATAGTAGAACACAGATTATTCCTAGGATTTCGCAAAAGCATAAGGTAGATAAACCTGATTGAAAGAGATTCTAGGAGTGTTGATCTTTTCCTTTATTTTTTTTTGATGGGGTGGTTTCTAATTGGGCTTTAGATGGTAAGTCATCTTTAGGAGTACTATCATGTACAAGAGATAAGCAAGTGGATTCTTCGTCAATGACCGGATTCATTGTTCTAGCTGGTGGAATTTCTTGAAAGGATAACATTCTCTTAGTACCGTAAGTCCGAGTAGGTTCGAGTTGTTTAAGGGAATGTTGATGCGATATCTCTTGCAGGGCAGCTTTTGTGGAAGGAGTAAAGAGATGTTTCTCGGGTTGTTCTTGTGTAGAAGACGACGAAGATCTAATGTGTTCCAAAGGGGTTGTAGTGGCTAAATCAGATCGGCTATTGCAGCTGCTTGGTTAATTTGAGAATGTGCTTCGACTTTAGCTGCAGTGCAGCTCTTATGTATTGGGTAATGACGAATCATGATACTTCTTCGGGATCGATCATAGTACTTTAGAAAACAAATCATATGTTTGTTTTCAACAGCAGCCTCAACCTGTTTTGTGAGTGGAGTATTCTATCTTTTAAATATAAAGTATATTAGTTAATAATTCAAGAAGGCTTAATTGATACAAATAAATGGTTTAATAACTGGGAAGTCCAAACCTTTTCAGCAGAAGTCTGATTTCACTTGGCGTGAAAGGGATGATCTTTTCAAAGTCGAGATTTAATGGTTGCTTCAACAATCGTAGGCCCATCACTGAGGAAAACATCAATAGTTCCACTAAATTTGTGCAGAATAATGCATGAGCGAAATAGTTAGTATGTTTCTGACAAAAGGTAAGTAAAAGTTGCTATGATAAACAGAATAAAGTATAATCATTACCGGACAATCACTTTAGTTAGTTTCTGACAGACTAAGCACCAAATTTCCATTCTGTATCCACGTCCAAGGTAGTAAACATTCCTCACATGCTTCGAACAAAATTTTATCTTGAGCAGGCAAATAAGTTAATTTGCCTTCAGTCCAAACTACTTTAACCTGCAATTTATATCTTATTAGAAGGTATGATTAACTTCCAACAAAATGTAACCAGAACATTATGAGTGAGAATTACATTTTCAATTGTTGCAAGTGCATGGTTGAGAGGTATGATTTCAACAGCAGTTGGTTGGTGGAAAAGCTTGCATGTATTCCGGTAAGCACGATTGGCGAGTAATGTTTTGATTTCTGTTGCATGAGCAGAATACCTAGAAGAAAGCAGAATACAGGTTACTATGAGTAAGTAATATAGTAATTCTAAAAAACACGATGGTATGAGTATACCATTCTCTTAAAGGGTATCTCTCTGCGAGTGGCGGGTTGTGCAGAATATAAGCATTTGTCTTTGTTCCAAGTGAGATACCTGGGTTTCAACTAACATTGTTAGTATAAATGGTTTGGTAAAAAGACGACTTTATGAGTAGTAGCTGCGTAGAGCATAATGTATGAAAGTAAACAACTTGAAAAAAATATGCTAGACAGTAAGCTTGAAAGGTGTTATATACAACAGGATGATAGTGTTTATGGTGATTTTCTATGATTTATATCGCTTTATTTTGTAACAAATTCCTCTATACTCCGATGATTTGCATGGAAAGTAAGTATTTATTAGATTTATTAAGTAAATGAAGTGAGGAGTTGTTGAATTGCAAAGTTGAGTTGATTTCATGGTTTTATTGATGATTTTCTATCTTTATGAATGATTTTACACTTTGCATGTTTTTGTCGTCTTAAAGGTACACAAATTTGGCATGAAAGGAGCTTAACCGATGTTCAATGAAGATTTGAATAGAAGAAAAGAGATAAAGTTGAGATTGGATTGAAGATTTAAAGTGAATTTGGAATGAAGTTGTACCAAACGGGCGTCTGAATCTCCGTCCAGATGGACGGGCGTTTGAGGAATCGAACGGGCGTCCAGGAAGAAATAGTGGATTCAGAGTATTAGATTTTTATCGAACGAGCGTCCAAATTTACATAGGACGGGCGTCTGATCAGACTCGGCCCGACTCGAAGAAGTTCATACAAGCTAAACGGGCGTCCAGTGCCTCAGACGGGTGATGAGCTAAAATTTACCCCTTCAAAAATACAATTTATAAAGGACTCAGAACCGTGGGTAAACCAACTCTTAACCAAAGCAGAGTACCGGGTCGATTGTTAGAATAGCTACAGGAGTACAAGGTCGATCCCAAGAGAAATGTGGTTGTGAGTACCAAAGTGAACGTGTTTCTTAGTCTAGGCGATCAAAGTTGTGGTGGAGATTATTATACTAATGCAAAAAGTAAAGTTTAACTAACAAGATTAAAAAGCATAGCCAAACTATGATCCAACAGGTTGTCACCTCAGGAATGACTTGACAAGGAGTGTGTTTTAACTGATTCAGTTTATATGACATTCACGGGTGTCAACTCTTTATTCTTGCGTTAAGGTCTGAACAACTCTCACTTAACCCCCATACTAGGCTTATTAACCCTCCCTTTAGAGAGCTAACTTACCTAATAAGGTTGACCAGAATAAAAAGTCGCTGAAAAACCTCACAAAAGCATAGTTTTAACGTGTCACTTAGGTTGTCAATCTAACTATTAAAGCTATGTTTTAGTGATACTAATACATGTTTCCTTCATCTCGTAAGAATAAGAATCTCACATAGGCATAGTCCTGACTGTCACTCAGGTTGTCAATCGACAATCTAGACTATGTTTTAGTGATATCCATATCTCACATCTCGCCGCAAAATGCAGCTATAAGCTCGATGTAACAATGAACAAAGTTGTCAATCTCATTCAAAGCTATTAAAATGATCAAAACAAGTTTTAAAACATGAGTTTATCATACGAACGATTAATTTAAGAGCTACACAACTCGACTCATTTCCCAAGGGCGTTTCACCTGTTTTCACATATTTCGCTATAAAAAAAGTTTAGCTACTCATATATATATATATATATATATAGATATTACAAGTAATCAGACTCTGTCGAAATGTCATGGATTAAACGTATGGAAGTTTTACATAATAGCCTTCTATCAATGCCGGAATTCTATTAAAACCAAATTAAAACCTTAATCCAATTATTTGCCAAATTCTCGATATATATATATATATATAATAACAAATGAAAGAAAACAAGAAAGAAAGAACGAAGAACGGAAACGATATTATAACGATAATTATTCAAATTATAACGAAATTACAAATTATATATATATATATATATATATATAGGCCCCCAAAATGAAAGAAAAATGAAGGGAAAAGATGAAGAAGGGATGGGGAAGAAGGGCAAGAAATGAAGGTGAAATGGGGTTGTATTTATAGGCTCAAAATGGGCCGGACCGGTCCGAGAGGGAGCCGGTTCGATCCGGGGTCATCATTGATTCGGTAAAATGCCCATAACTTGAGTTGTAGACCTCCGATTGACGTGATTCAAGGTGCGTTGGAAAGCTTGTTTGAATATCTACAACTTTCATGAAGGACACTTCTTCAGAAAATTCCTTTTTGATGGGCCATTCGTTCGTCGAAGATATTTCTCGATTTCCACTAAATCGAATCGATTAGCCACTTGACCACTTGACTTAATGATACTTGAGTTGTAGAAGTCCGATTGATGTGATTCAAAGTGCGTTGGAAAGCTTATTTGAAGATCTACAACTTTCATGAAGGATACTTCTTCAGAAAATGCCGTTTTGATTGGCCATTCGTTCGTCGAAGATATAATTCGTTAGTAGTACCACTAACCACTGAGCCACTTGACCACTTAAGTTAGTGGCACACTCTTATATCCCTAAAAATACCTCTTTTAGGCCTCAAAACGTGTCATTACTCGGGATTTTGGTCAACCTATAATTCTGCAATAAACCACCAAAATACCAAACGTAAATCCGACACGACACTCCGATTACTAAACCGGTACGAAAACTAATAAAAACACATAAAAACACGATATTTTATAAAATATTCATGACTTATATTTTTATGAAATTTAGGAATTAAAGACTCGAAATGATACAAAAGAGCTCAAAATGATATCAGAAACGGGGTGAAAAGTTATAAAAATAACAGTGAATTTTTCCGTCATCAACGGGCGTCCACACGCCAACTTAAGCTAAACCGACTTATATCCCTATAAATAGCTGCGTTTTTTCAACCCTATGATGATCACAATTACCCTAGGCGGCCACATAAACCCTAAGGGGCGTTTTTCTATGGTTTGCACGTTTCTTAGATAAATTTTATGCTTTTAAATTCCTAGAGAGAATCCCTTATTTTTATGTACTACATAGAAGCTATTTCGAGTATTCAAGCGATGCTTAGACGCTAAAAGCTTTTGGAACAAGCGTTGTGAAGTCGTTCTATCAACACTTTGATTTCACCATTGGATTATCTTGTGAGTTTTTATTAAAAGTTGTATCTTTATTATGTTTTACTTGTTGTTATGCAATTTAATCGATAGATACCTTGCATGCTTGATGTTTAATGTTTGATGAAAATCGTTATTAAACCCTAGATCACCGTAGTAAAGATTAGTGACGATACCGGGTTACGCACCTCGATATATCGTCATCGAGTGGACATCTTGGGTTAAACATTTACTAAGGCACAGGAGCCGTAAGGTATACAAGTCGGACTATCGACTTGGGAGCCATAACACGCATGTCGACCCTCGAGCCTGAAGTACATCTAGAGCTCGAGGTCACGACTGTCGACCCACGGGCAGTGCAGGACGTGAGTTCCGGGAGTCGATCATCCCAAGTCGGGTAGATCGTTGTCGAGAACAGAGTCCACACCAGTTACGTTGGCCCAATATCCACATGATAACTTGGGCGAGGGGTAAAGCCCAATTAAGGGTAAATACGACAATAGCTGCAAACCGACTCATATTAGGGTTAGGTCATGAATTGTCCTTATAAATACAACGTTCCAGAACTAAGAACGGCTTGATTCCTGGAAACATAACAGATACGTAGGCAATCTAAGAATACCACTTAGATTCAGCCATAAACACACCCACGCCCCTCTTTATTCTTGAGCTAGGGTTCTTGGTTATTCATCATTCATAGAAGAGTAACCCGGATCTTAATAGGTGACTTATTTGTCATCGTCATTGGCGCTAGAAGGAGGGCCTTCAATCGTTGAATACGCCGAGAACATGCCGCCAAAGGATAAACCACCCAGAGAACCACTTCCAAGAACACAGATCCGCAAAATCTGCAGTTAGAAGAAGAAGTAGGCATGGAGGCGCAGGTCGAAAGAGCCGAACCTGGAACCGATCCAGAAAATCCTTTGAAGCAGACGCAAGATCTAGCTCCCGAAAAGCAATTGTTGGTGGATCAATTGGCAGGTCAAGACATCAACGCTCTGCAAAAGATCATGCAAGAAGTCCTCAGCAGACAAAATCCTCAGCAAAAACAGGCTGAAGGAGGTTTAAATATTAACATGCCTAAACCTAACCCAGCCCAACTTCAGGAGATCAGCGCATCCTCTAGCTCTGTTGAAAAACGGAGGAAGGAAATTCATCAGAAGCATCAAAGGGATGCAGAGGATAGCGCCAGACACGAGTTAGACGTGATTCTGGGAAAAGACAAGGTTTCATTGTCCTTAGAATCTCCTTTCACTAAGGAGATTGAAAGCTTTCCTAGACCCAAGGGGTTTAAGATTCCAAAGATAGAGCCTTACGATGGCACCACCGATCCGGAGGACCATTTACATAGGTATCTATCGCAGATGAGGTTAGATGGGGCGCCAGACGAGATGCGGTACCGGGCATTCGAGACTCTGCTCGTAGGTCGAGCCAGAGAGTGGTTTACAAAGTTGAGGCCCGGGTCGATCTCCAGTTTTTCCATGTTGGCCAGAAAGTTCAGAGACGCCTTTATCGTCAACAAAAAGTTCCAGTTAAGTGAGACGCACCTCATGAACATGAGGCAGCTTAGAGACGAAACGGTGTTAGAATATTTAAGACGGTTCAATATCGAAGCAATGCAAGTAAAGGACCCTCAAGACAGACTTCTGATCACTTCGTTTGTAGGGGCTTGAGGAATACCAAGTTATACGAAAAGCTGAGTAGAACTCTCCCGAGAACTATGGACGAGTGTGTGAACGTGGTCCATGATTTTGTCAAGGCGAAGAGGCAGTGCGCAGACACACCCAAGCCGAATGGATGGATCCAAGGAAAGAGAGTCGAGGGTCGGGAAAGAATCAACCTCGACAGCATGAAGCCGAGAGGAAAGCTTCTGTTTGGGACCGAGTCGATAAACCTTCTGTGTTTAGTCGAGTTGAAGCACTGTCTCGGATCGGTCGGAGAAAAAAGGAAAGAAAGATAAAGACTTTGTCCCTCTCAACCGATCGAGATCAGAGATACCGTCCATCATGGTATCAAAGAACCTAGCAAAGAGGCCTCCACCGATCAAGAAACCTCGAGAGAGGCGGAGGTCAAACAAGTTTTGTGACTTCCATGAGGACATAGGCCATGCAACTAATGACTGCATGGATTTGAAGAGAGACATCGAAGCCTGCATCCAAGAAGGCCAGCTGGATGAGGTTATCGACGAACTCGTTATACAGAGCCCAAGGGGCATAGAAACAGTAAGAGAAAGAATCCCGACCAAGATGGATGTCGGGGAAGAGATCATCAAAGACGAAGAGATCGATCTCCAGATGCTGATAGAGATAACCATGGTCGGGACAGATATGAAGACAACCGGCCGAACAATTATGTTAACACCATATTTGGGCCGGGGGAAACGGAAAAAGAGCGAGCCAGTCAAGGGTCGGAAGACAGCTCGAGATATGGAAAGCAACAAAGACTTTCGACGGAGGTCGGTATGGGCCGAAAGATGACGTTCCCAAGTCGAGGAATCACAGTGAAGGACTAATGATAGAGGCAGTAATAAGTCGCACCAAGGTGTCGAGGGTATGCATCGACAATGGCAGCGCAGTTAACATCCTATATTACTCAGCCTTCCAAGGAATGAAGTTGAAAGATAAAGACTTGATCCCTATAGCCTCCCCACTGTTCGGGTTCACAGGGCAGGCAGTCCACCCGTTGGGATCCATAAAGCTGTTGACGACAGTAGGAGATGGGGAGAGAGGGAGGACGTTTGAGTTGAGCTATGTGGTCGTGAAAGCCCCCTCCGCGTACAATGTAATCTTAGGGCGACCTGCCCTCTTCGAGTTACGAGCCATCATTTCGACATACCGTAACAGTATGAAATTCCCAACTCGAAATGGTTCTCACGAGGTCAAAGGGGATATTGAAGTCGCCAGGAGTTGCAATTCAATTATTATGAATGGAAATCTGGCAGTCCAGCAAGTCCTTATCGAAGAACTGATCCCAGAGGAAGAGGAAGATAAATCCTGGGCTTCAAACGAGGCAGTCGAAAATGTTGACCTATGGGGGGGAGCAGAAGAGCAAAATGTCCAAGTCGGGGTTTGGATACCGACTCAGGAAAAACAATTATTGATCGACTTGCTGACGGAATTCGAGATGTTTTTGCATGGAAAGCTTCAGATATGCCCGGTCTTCCAACGGATATCGCGATGCACAAGCTCGAAGTTGACCAGGCCAAAAGGCCAGTCAAACAGAAGAAAAGAAATTTCGCGTCAGACCGATTGGAAGCCATCGAGTCTGAAGTCGGTAAGCTGTTAGCGGCCAACATAGTAAAAGAGGTGTTATATCCTAATTGGTTGGCTAATCCAGTGTTAGTGAAAAAACCAGATGGCAGTTGGCGCATGTGTGTGGACTTCACCGATTTGAATAAGGCCTGTCCAAAGGACTCTAACCCATTACCCAAAATCGACAGGTTAGTGGACTCGACCATCGGTTTTGAGGTATTTGCCTTTTTAGATGCGTACAAGGGGTACCACCAGATTTTGATGGATCCTCGAGATGCAGACAAGACGGCGTTCATCACAGAGTTTGGCACCTTCTGTTATGTAACCATGCCATTCGGACTTAAGAATGCCGGAGCTACGTACCAGAGGGCAGTCAATAAATTTTTTGCAAAACAGATCGGCAGAAACATGGAGGTATACGTGGATGACTTGCTCGTTAAAAGCCGATCATTGAAGCAATTTCTAATCGATGCACGAGAGGTGTTCGAGGTGCTGAGAGATACACAAATGAAATTGAATCCTAAGAAGTGCACCTTCGAGTACGGTCAGGCAAATTTCTGGGATACATGATATCGAGGGACGGGATTCGGGCTAATCCGGATAAGATTGACACGTTAAAGAATATGCCAGCCCCTCGAAATACAAAGGAAGTACAGAGACTCACAGTCGAATGGCGGCACTAAACCGATTCTTATCTCGATCAGCTCAGCGAGCATTGCCCTTTTTCAAGATTCTTGAAAAGCCAGTCCTTTCCAATGGGATGATGAATGTCAGACAGCCTTCGAAGAGTTAAAAACATATCTGTCAGAGTTACCTACCCTCACCTCACCTCGAGAGGGAGAAAGATTGTTGGTTTACTTATCAGTATGCGAGGAAGCAGTGAGTGCGGTCTTGGTCCGAGAGGGGGACAAGGGCCAGTGCCCATATACTTTGTGAGCAAAGCATTACACGGTCCCGAGGTCCGATACTCACCAGCTGAAAAGCTCGCACTAGCCTTGGTACACGCCTCGAGAAAACTCAGACCCTATTTCCAAGCCCATCCGATCTTGGTAGTCACAGACCAACCACTCAAGCAAATACTTGCGAAACCAGACACATCGGGTCGACTTGCGAAGTGGGTAATTGAAATGGCGCAGTACGATATAGACTTCACTCCCCGAACCACAATTAAAGCTCAGGCCTTGGCAGACTTTTTAGCGGAAGGTATTTCAGTGCAAATCGACCAGGAAAAACAGAGTCACGAAGTCAAGTGGATTCTACACGTCGATGGGGCATCGAGTAAAGAAGGAGCCGGAGCAGGTCTGTTGCTAGTCAGCCCGAAAGGAGAAGAGTTTCCTTATGCTCTCCGATTCGACTTCAAGGCAACTAACAACGAGGCCGAATATGAAGCAATGATAACCGGATTGAAACTTGCTCAAGCTGGGGGTCAAGATCTGACGGTTTATAGTGACTCTCAGCTGGTCGTTAATGATGTGAAAGGGGAGTACGAGGCCAAGGAAGAGACAATGAAGAATTACTTACGAGTCGTTCAAGGCCTTAAAGCAAAATTCAATTCGATACAGATCGAGCAGGTACCTCGCAGTCAGAATAAGAGGGCCGATGCACTCTCAAAGCTCGCCTCGAATTTTGTCTCGAGTAAAAAAGTTCTGGTGGAATTGCTAAGTAACAGAAGTTATGAAGAGAAGGAAGCCCACCGATCACTCAGCAGGCCACATGGATGGACTCGATTGTTCTATACCTAAGGGACGAGGTTCTACCGAATGAAAAAGTACAGTCGAGAAAGATCCGACTTCAGTCGGCAAGGTATGCATTTTTCAATGACATACTTTATCGAAAATCTTTCACAAGTCCATGGTTGAGATGTGTGTCGAGTCGGAAGGCAAGTATATTCTTGAAGAGATTCATAAAGGGGCCTGTGGAAACCATTATGGAGCAAGAATGTTAGCTCGGAAAAGCAAGTTAGCTGGATACTACTGGCCCTCAATTCAACGAGACGCGAATACCTTAGTTCAGAGGTGTAACTCATGTCAAGTTCATGACAACATCTCCCATCAACAAGCGCAAGAAATGAACGTTATCTCATCAGCTTGGCCGTTCGATATATGGGGAGTCGATATAGTAGGTCCTTTACCTCGAGCTCCAGGAAATAATCGATTTGTGGTAGTCGCGGTAGATTACTTTACCAAGTGGGTAGAAGCCAGGGCCGTACCAGACATCAAAGCAGCCACCATCAAGAAATTTTTGTGGGTCGATATTTTGTGTCGATATGGCATTCCGAAGGTACTGATCTCAGATAATGGAACACAATTCGAAGACCGAAGAGTTCGAGAATGGTTGGCAGAGTATCGATCGGCCAACACTTTACCTCAGTAGCGCACCCGCAGGCAAACGGTCAGGTCGAACAGACCAATCGACAGATCAAACTCGGATTGAAAAAGAGGTTGGAGGAACAAGGCCGAGACTGGGCGGTCCAACTTCCGAGCATCCTGTGGTCATACAGGACAGCTCCAAATTCATCGACCGGCGAAACACCTTTCTCCCTAGCTTATGGGTGCGAGGCAGTTATCCCTGCTGAAGTCGGAGTCCCTTCTCCTCGAGTTCTGGCGTACAACATCGAAACGAATGAACCCGACGTCCGACAAGAAAAAGACAATCTCAAGAGAAAAGAGAAATAGCCTCAGCCAGAATGGCAAGGTACAAACAAAAAATCTCTCAATACTACAACGAAAGGGTCAGATATCGATATTTCAAGGTCGGAGATCTAGTTCTTAGAAAAAATGAGGCCAGTAGACAAGAAAAGATGGGCAAGCTAGCCCCGAATTGGGAAGGTCCATACCAAGTTCTAAAGGTTCATCCCAAAGGGTCCTACCAGTTAGGTCGAGCAGACGGAACAACAGCACCCCGACAATGGCATGCAAACAACCTTCGGAAGTATTATGTTTAAGTGTTAGATCGACTAGCTCGTATTTACTTTGATCTTGTGAAACTTGTAATCAGCCAAGGGACAATTCTAGAGTTATCATAATAAAACGTCTACTTTTGTGTTTATCGTGTTATTAATTTTATTTAACTATAATATTCTAAGTCCAAAGGGACACGAAGTTGTAGTCGAGAATTCAAAAAATTGAGCCATCCGATAGGCGGAACTCGAGACCAGGCGAAGCCACGTTAGCCCAAGAGGCGACAAAGCTAAGGCACGGTCTAAGATTCGCATAGTCGGAACTCGGGACCAAGTCAGAAGCCAAGTTAGCCCACGAGGCGACAGAGCTAAGGCAGAGTCTAGATTCGCATGGTCGGGTCAATGTCCGAGTCTGAAGCCCAACGACACCTAGGGTCGAATAAGGCAAAGACAAAGGACGGTTCGCAATGTCGGGCCACCGTGTAAGTCGGAAGTCTATACCTACATATGAGGCAATACGACTGAGATAAGCACAGTTCGCAATGTCGGGCTAACTAACCCAAGTCGATACCTAATAAGCCAATTATGGGCCGAAAGGCCAAGGCAAAAGGGTCGATTGGGATTCGAATAAATCCTAAGTGTGTTAAGAATCAGAGGTTCAAAACAACACTTGGGGGGCAGAACACTTGAATAAAAGCAAGTAGCGAACGGAGTCATAGACTCGACAAGCAAAAAGCAAATAACAAGTAAAAAGCCAAAAAGCCAAGAATAAAGGAAAAATAATAAAATTCCAAAACTGGGCCAGGTCGATAAGACCAACCCACAAAGTATGATTGACTACAAAATATCATTAAGGATCAAAGTTGATAAAATTTACAAATAATTGCAAGTTAAAGTTCAAGACATCAAAGTTTGAAAGAAACAAGACAACTAAATAGAAGCATCGGGGGTCGGAACAGCATCTTCAGGGGTCGGATTGTCAGGA
This sequence comes from Gentiana dahurica var. dahurica, assembly GCA_024500145.1. Lineage (NCBI taxonomy): Eukaryota > Viridiplantae > Streptophyta > Magnoliopsida > Gentianales > Gentianaceae > Gentiana > Gentiana dahurica. The sequence continues at coordinate 18,454 of JAMYXJ010000043.1, read as the reverse complement.
GTCGGGCTTACTGTGGGACCACCATACTTCTGAGCGAGGGATATACCCTGTTGGAATTCCTCGAAGTACAGGTCATACAGCGCCTCCGAGTCAGGGTCATAGCAACCAGGCTCTTCGAGCTTGTCGATCTCGACATCAGGATAGGCCCTCTTCACTTGGTCCACCGCCTTGGTGAATCCTCCAAGTATGGCCGTTTGCATGATCACATCGAGATCGCTACCCAACTCGTCAGACTTCCGATACTCGAGTACCGCGGCGGTCTTTGCTTCCTCAAGTTGCTTAGGGACCTGGTCAAGTTGAGTCTTCAATTGCTCTCTCTCTTCAGCAATAGCCGCTCCTCGCGCCAATTCCTGCTCGAGAGCCGCTTTCACAGCAGCTTCCCTCCCCTCGGCCGCAGCCAGATCTCTCCTCAGCTCGGCAGTGACAGCTTCTCGTTCCCCCTTTACTTTCTCTATTTCAGCGGCAGCTTCTTCCTTGAAAACATTCAGCTGCGATTCCAGACCGGTGACACTAGCTGATTCGACAGCAAGTCTGTCGTTCAACCTCCGAATCTGTGTCCTCAGTTCCTCCTCAGTCTCGGACGGCGTGCTCATACGTCGAGAAGCCTCTCGACTCATAAAGTAATGCTGCCAAAAAAGGAAAAGTTATGGCATAGGCGTGATAAGTTCCAAAAAAAGGAGACATGAAATTGACAAGAGTTTGCCTTTACCACGCGACCCAGCTCTCGGAGGGAAGAGGCCAGGACCTGGTCGTCCAGCTTCTCGACATCTTCGGCCGACATCCTACTCGTGGCAGCAAGGTCGAGGGAAGGCTTGGTGACCTTGGCTTTTTTAGCCAGCCTTTGCTGATCTCTCACCAGCTCCTCGAGGCCCGATCTCCTCTTCTGCAACCGAGCCGCTTCAGCACCAGAAGGCTCTTCACCCCCTCCGACAGTAAAGTCGATAATGTCCTCTACTTCGCGTATCGACCGGTGTTCATGGGTGAGTCCTCCCGAGGTGGAAGGCGGGGTTGGTTGCGCGGCAGGGGTAGTTGTCTCGACACTCTCAGTCGGGTTAACAACGGGAACAGGTCCTTCCTCGGACGCCGGAAGAGCACCTCTCGACCTAGATGCAGCGACAGCGGCAGCCACAGCAGAAGCCTTTGGGACAGCGACCTTCGAGAACCTGCCCACTGCACAGACAAAAAAGGAGTCAGTATAAGAAATAGAAATGATACAACTTCAAAGCACAATAAGACTTAGCAGTAAAGTAATAAAGGTTCATACAATTTTCCCGATCGACAGGAGGAAGGCTTATATACGGTACGGGTCCCGCCTCCTCGAGGCGGGCAAGGCCGTAGAGGAGTCTCAGGTCCTGTGTAACCACCTCGAAGGTATATCTCTCGAGAGAAAGAGCCTCGTTAGGTGCGGCCTCACGACCCAGCTTGTCATCTCTTCCTTCTCTCGACCTGCATAGTCCGACATAGGGGTTATCCGACCCATGTCGAAGGAAGAAGAACCTAGGCTTCCAATTCGAATGAGATGAAAGTCCTTTTGACACGAACTCATGACGATTGGCACGCTTCAAACGTGTACCACCCTGAGTCTGGCATCGCAGAGATCTTGTGCCACCATCGAAACAAAGGGACAGTAAACCCGACACCCGCGACTCGGCAGGCAATTAGGAAGCCCATCAGCGTCCGGATGGCATTCGGGCCCAGTTGAGATATACCGATCTCATAATGGCGAAGAACAGCCTGGACCGCCGGGCATAGAGGGAACCTTAGCCCCATTGATAGTTGGGCCTCGTAGACCGTACAGAACCCTTCTGGGGGCTCGTCGGCAAATTGGTGGTGGCCGGAAGGGAGCTGAGCCACCAGTTGAGGGCTAGACAGCCCATATCTCTGCCGTAGTTGGTTGAGATCATCCAGGGTAAGACACGAAGTACATCCCTTAGGTCCTTTTCCGTCCATTCTAGTTGACAATTTCTTGGGCTCCCTGATAGTGCCTAAGGGCTCACCAGGATTTGGTTGTAGGGGTTGATCGGAAGGAACAGATATGGGGGTTTGGTCACCGGAACGGGACTCCTCTATCCTATCAGAGATTGTAGCACTACTAGACATGGACAGATTCAAGCAAGAACGGTAGGAAAAAAAAAAGAAGAAAATGACAGCAGAAAGGATGCTTACTTGTATTTTCAGAGAAGAGAATGGAGAAATGGATAGGCAGATTGATTCACCGTCTGGACTCCTCTCCCTTTTTATGCGTTGCTAAATGCCGAATGACAGTGAAAAGACGTGATTAGGGGGGTTACTAGTAGTTATAACTCCCCACAAATCGCGAAGATCAAGGATGACATCATTTATGGCAGAAGACGAAACGATAGTACGCTCTGACGTCATAGCGAACGGCCACGATTGGCTAGGGAAACAGGTGGCGACGGAGCGGTTACACCATTTCCGCCCAAGTTTTAGTCCAACTCGATGATGATTTCAAAATTGGCAGATCTTACCTCGGACAACGGAAGTCGCCTCTCTCAGGTCTGGGGGGCTTATGACGATACCGGGTTACGCACCTCGATATATCGTCATCGAGTGGACATCTTGGGTTAAACATTTACTAAGGCACAGGAGCCAAGTAAGGTATACAAGTCCGACTATCGACTTGGGAGCCATAACACGCATGTCGACCCTCGAGCCTGAAGTACATCTAGGAGCTCGAGGTCACGACTGTCGACCTACGAGCAGTGCAGGACGTGAGTTCCGGGAGTCGATCATCCCAAGTCGGGTAGATCGTTGTCGAGAACAGAGTCCACACCAGTTACGTTGGCCCAATATCCACAGGATAACTTGGGCGAGGGGTAAAGCCCAATTAAGGGTAAATACGACAATAGCTGCAAACCGACTCATATTAGGGTTAGGTCATGCATTGTCCTTATAAATACAACGTTCCAGGAACTACGTACGGCTTGATTCCTGGAAACATAACAGGATACGTAGGCAATCTAAGAATACCACTTAGATTCAGCCATAAACACACCCACGCCCCTCTTTATTCTTGAGCTAGGGTTCTTGGTTATTCATCATTCATAGAAGAGTAACCCGGATCTTAATAGGTGACTTATTTGTCATCGTCAATTAGATCTTTAATCTAATTAACGAGAGTTGTTAGGTTGAATTTCTAGATTAGAGATTGAGAAATTTCACACCTTTGATATTAAAAGCGTTAATCTTTAGGATCGAAAGATAAGAGATTGATAGACGAGTTTTCTAAGAGATTAGAAATTCATACCTTTGATAGGTGAATCACAACTTTTGGTTAATCATCACTAGATAATCTAGAGAAGAAATTGAATGTTATAGAATTGGTGAATCAATTGCTTGTTCGTTGTTTAAATTATTGATAAATCGTTTGTGCTTGTTATGCATAGGAAGTTTATATTTTCATTGCATGTTTAGGTTATAGAATAGAATTGGTTTAGTTAATCTTGTTCGCAATTATATCTCCTGGCTTTAGATTTTCGATCTTCTGTCCAGTTTAATTTCGTTGTTTTCATTTTTAGTTTGTTACGTGTTAATCGTTTTTATTTTCTATTAATTTTAGTAATAGTAGTTGTGACATCCTTAGGTATTGAGTGTTAGTATCTATAAAGGCAAGGCATCATAATTGCAGATTAATTTTCAAAAAAAGTCTCAGATAGAATTGGGAGGAAGGTATAAGGTAGTGTGTCTTTGTTTGAGCAGTGCAAGTGTTTATAAGAAACCTTACATTGGTTATTATGTACTGCATGTGCAGTAAATGGTAAGGACAAGTATACCGTTGTGTGTACTAACTTTTAAGCCATAAGCAATTATCGAGTTGGCATGATGTATCTTGCGTTGATATTCACATCAGTATCAACTAAAAGGTCATCCCAAACTCTCATCAACATGGGAATCATTCTGTAGAAACATTCAAGTGTTAAACATTGGATAGTAAAAGAAGGGGACTATGGAGAATAAGATAAAGAAAGTAATAAAAAGACGTATAAAAAAGATGACTGACGATCTGGATTTCGTCTATGAATAAATCCGGGCCGTTTTAATCTAGGGATGATTGAATCAAGGATGATTTTGGGGGTGATTTTAGACTGAGCATGAGAGTCTCTCTCAGGTTGCCTACGTATCCTGTTATGTTCCAGGAATCAAGCCACACGTAGTTCCTGGAAGTGTATTTATAATGACAATGCGTACCCTAACCCTAATAATAGGTCGGTTTAGGCTATTGTCTTATTTACCCTTACTTGGGCCTTACCCCTTGCCCAAGTTATCCTGTGGATAATGGGCCAACGTAGCTGGTGTGGACTCTGTTCACGACATCGACCTGCCCGACTTGGGGTGATCGAGTCTGGAACTCTCGCCCTGCACTGCTCGTAAATCGATGGTCATACCCTCGAGTCCATAGTCATGCCTTAGACCCGAGGGCCGACATGAGTGCAATAACTCCCAAGTCGATGGTCCGACTTGCATGTCTTGGCACATATTTATACTGTGAGCTTATATGGGCTTTACCCACTTATGCAAGTAACCACATGGACAATGGGCCTGCGACTTGCGGTATCGAGATGGGCCCATCGTCTCGCTTCTCTGATCATGTCAGTTGTCGATGTCTCAACTCGTAACTCGACCCTTGGGCTATCACTTATTCTTGTCCAGGAGGAACATCTCGTGACGCCACGTAGAGGTGCGATATTCGGTATCGTCATAAGCCCCCCAGATCTATCTGAGCTCTTAAGGTCAGATATGATCTGTCAAAGGTGTATCTCGGCCACTGTCATCCATTGCTCTGAATTTAAATCTGCCCCGCGGACTGTTGTCCGTCTTTCACGATTCGATGTCTTTTAGCTCTTCGCTTGTCGAGCCTTTGGCTCTGTTTGCCTACTTGCTTTATCGATGTCCTATTACTCCTTATTCGACTGTCGCACTTCCTGGTGTTTATGAACTGGCCGACTAAGGTATCCATCGTGGGATCTTTCAAGGGTCGCACCTCTACGTGGCGTCACGAGATGTTCCTCCTGGACAAGAATAAGTGATAGCCCAAGGGTCGAGTTACGAGTTGAGACATCGACAACTGACATGATCAGAGAAGCGAGACGATGGGCCCATCTCGATACCGCAAGTCGCAGGCCCATTGTCCATGTGGTTACTTGCATAAGTGGGTAAAGCCCATATAAGCTCACAGTATAAATATGTGCCAAGACATGCAAGTCGGACCATCGACTTGGGAGTTATTGCACTCATGTCGGCCCTCGGGTCTAAGGCATGACTATGGACTCGAGGGTATGACCATCGATTTACGAGCAGTGCAGGGCGAGAGTTCCAGACTCGATCACCCCAAGTCGGGCAGGTCGATGTCGTGAACAGAGTCCACACCAGCTACGTTGGCCCATTATCCACAGGATAACTTGTGCAAGGGGTAAGGCCCAAGTAAGGGTAAATAAGACAATAGCCTAAACCGACCTATTATTAGGGTTAGGGTATGCATTGTCATTATAAATACACTTCCAGGAACTACGTGTGGCTTGATTCCTGGAACATAACAGGATACGTAGGCAACCTGAGAGAGACTCTCAGGCTCAGTCTAAAATAACCCCCAAAATCATCCTTGATTCAATCATCCCTAGATTAAAACGGCCCGGATTTATTCATAGACGAAATCCAGCATCGTCATTGCTGCGAATTATCTACCGTGTCTAGCTATCCACGAAGCACGTTCTCGAGCTCCAAGGATCGAGCCGAGCTCTTTAGCTCTCCAGGTTCTTACAATAGTCATTTGAAATTCTTAAATACTTTGTAAGCCTTTATTATATGTGCAATGATTTTTATTACAAATACATTGCACCATAAAGACTCGAGATATCGAGCACCGGCATCCGAGATCTACGGACTCGTCTATGAATAAATCCGGGCCGTTTTAATCTAGGGATGATTGAATCAAGGATGATTTTCTTGCTTTATCGATGTCGTATTACTCCTTATTCGACTGTCGCACTTCATGGTGTTTATGAACTGGCCGACTAAGGTATCCATCGTGGGATCTTCCAACCGCCTCGCATCGTGGCTTATTGGCTGGTTGGGAGTGATATAAGCACTGTCATTGACTTGGCTTTATTCACTACGAGTGCATGACTCATGGTACACTTGGATATGAGTCGACCTAGCACTGTACTGCCTATTAGGCTTAACTTGGCTATTTTTGTCGGAGCTCGAGTTGTGAGTCGACCTAGCACTGTACTGCCTCTTGGGCTTGACTTGGCTTTTTCGGTCGGAGCTCGTTTTGTGAGTCGACCAAGCACTGTACTGCCTCTTGGGCTTAACTTGGCTTTCTAGCCTTACTAGGCTTGTTGGATCTTCGAGTTAGTCCGACATTACGAATCCTTGTCCAGGTCTAACCGCCTTGGGCTTGTTAGACTTCCGACTTGGACGTTTGGCCCGACCCTGCGAACCGTCCTTTGTCTTGCCTTATTCGACCCTTAGGCTCGTTAGGCTTTTGACTTAGACATTTGGCCCGACCATGCGAACCGTCCTTTGTCTTGCCTTATTCGACCCTTAGGCCCGTTAGGCTTTTGACTTGGACTTTCGACCCGACCTTGCGAGTCTTCTTTTTGCCTTATGCATTTCATGCTTTTGGCTGTTCTGAGATTTCCGACTTGCGGAGTTCTCTATTCTTTGTTGTTGCGTAGTAGAAGAGATGCCGCTGGCTATCTCCTTTTGTTTGTCGAAATCGATGCCCTTTCGGCTGTCGATATATATTTCCAGCTACGATGTCCTAGTAATTACTGTCTAAAAAGACTGGTAATACATAACTATTGCTTAGAATATCGGTATCGTGGTGTTTCTTTGTCGTTCATGACTCATGACACATGACTGCCAAGAGATTTGGACATGGTCCGAACTCGATGCCTTAGCTTTTTGGTTCGATGGAACTTTTAGCTTCACTGGCTGTCAATAGAAATGATCATGTTTCCCGACCTCGATGCCCTAGTAAATCCTCTCCATTAGGAGTCAGATTACGTCCCTGTCGATTCGGACTTCGATGCCATTGTGTTTTCGTCCCATTAGGACTTATAAACGTAGTTCCTGTCGATAATGAAGGCGTCTGACTTGCCAATCCTCGTAGGTACTAGTCAAAAGGTCGCAATAACCATGGGGATAGTTCCCGAAATAAGAAGGCTCATCCCGCCATGCTCGGCTAGGAGAGTTCCAAGATAAGATGGCTTGACCCTCCATTTCGGTAGGGTGAGTTCCCAAAATAAGAAGGCTCGTCCCGCCATGCTCGGCTAGGAGAGTTCCAAGATAAGATGGCTTGACCCTCCATTTCGGTAGGGTGAGTTCCCAAAATAAGATAGCTCTACCCGCCATTTCGGCTAGGTGAGTTCCAAGATAAGATGGCTCGACCTTCCAAGGGTCGAGTTTCCAAAATAAGATAGTTCCCAAAATAAGAATGCTCGTCCCGCCATGCACGGCTAGGAGAGTTCCAAGATAAGATGGCTCGACCCTCCGTGGGTCGAGTTCCCAAAATAAGAATGCTCGTCCCGCCATGCACGGCTAGGAGAGTTCCAAAAATAAGAATGCTCGTCCCGCCATGCACTGCTAGGAGAGTTCCAAAAATAAGAATGCTCGTCCCGCCATGCTCGGCTAGGAGAGTTCCAAGATAAGATGCCGAGTCGAGCTCGGATTTAGGCAAGACGAGTCCGTAGATCTCGGATGCCGGTGCTCGATATCTCGAGTCTTTATGGTGCAATGTATTTGTAATAAAAATCATTGCACATATAATAAAGGCTTACAAAGTATTTAAGAATTTCAAATGACTATTGTAAGAACCTGGAGAGCTAAAGAGCTCGGCTCGATCCTTGGAGCTCGAGAACGTGCTTCGTGGATAGCTAGACACGGTAGATAATTCGCAGCTTTCTCGGGCGCCACAGCAGCGTCTTTCCGGTGGCAATCAAACCTCGAAACGGATTCCGATCGGCGTGAAATTAGGACGGATCGTTCTTCCCTCACTTTTCTACGATTTGACCGGTGGAATTGTCCTTTCGACGGCTCAATCTCCGGGAATAAGCCGCCGATCCGGCAGCTGCTGTCCAGAATCCTGCTGCGTTTTTGGTGCCTGCCGTAACTTTTTTACAACGATCGAGAAATCAATCGATCTCCGATCGGCCTGAAATTTTGAGGGCTTGTTCGGTCCTCATCATCCATGATTCTGACCAGTGGGATTGTTGTTCCACCAGTTGAATCGGCGGGAATAGGCTGCCGATCTGTCTGCTGCCAATTAGGCTTCTGATGCGTTTTTAATACAGCAGCCACTTCTTTGTGATGATTCGGTGATTAAACGAACTCTGATCGGCCTGAAACTTCTAGGTCTTGTTCGTTCCTAATGATACATGATTCTGACCAGTGAGATTGTTTTTCCAACGGTTGAATCGGCGGGAATAGGCTGCCGATCTGTCTGCCCCCAATTAGGGTTTTGCTGCGTTTTTGATACAGCAACAACTTCTTGGAGATGATCGGGCCATTAAACGAACTCTGATCGGCCTGAAATTTTGAGGGATCGTTCTTCTCTCCATTTTCTTCGATTTGACTGGAGGAATCTGCATTCCAACGGTTCAATCTTCATAAATCAGCCGCCGATCTTGCTGCGTTTTTTGCCTTATTTTCCCATTAACATAATCACCACCACTCCTTGATCCATCACCGATAGAAGACCCTCCTTCTAGCGCCAATGACGATGCTGGATTTCGTCTATGAATAAATCCGGGCCGTTTTAATCTAGGGATGATTGAATCAAGGATGATTTTGGGGGTGATTTTAGACTGAGCCTGAGAGTCTCTCTCAGGTTGCCTACGTATCCTGTTATGTTCCAGGAATCAAGCCACACGTAGTTCCTGGAAGTGTATTTATAATGACAATGCGTACCCTAACCCTAATAATAGGTCGGTTTAGGCTATTGTCTTATTTACCCTTACTTGGGCCTTACCCCTTGCCCAAGTTATCCTGTGGATAATGGGCCAACGTAGCTGGTGTGGACTCTGTTCACGACATCGACCTGCCCGACTTGGGGTGATCGAGTCTGGAACTCTCGCCCTGCACTGCTCGTAAATCGATGGTCATACCCTCGAGTCCATAGTCATGCCTTAGACCCGAGGGCCGACATGAGTGCAATAACTCCCAAGTCGATGGTCCGACTTGCATGTCTTGGCACATATTTATACTGTGAGCTTATATGGGCTTTACCCACTTATGCAAGTAACCACATGGACAATGGGCCTGCGACTTGCGGTATCGAGATGGGCCCATCGTCTCGCTTCTCTGATCATGTCAGTTGTCGATGTCTCAACTCGTAACTCGACCCTTGGGCTATCACTTATTCTTGTCCAGGAGGAACATCTCGTGACGCCACGTAGAGGTGCGATATTCGGTATCGTCAACGTACTCTTCGTTTATGACAACGAAGTCCCTGACTGATGTAGATTCATCAATGTCTATAACTAGTAAAGCATGGATAACCAATTCTTTGATACCTAGTCGATTAGGTAGATTTTGATGTTAGCTACAAACATGTTTTGGAAGTTTACAATATGTGTGTAAACAACTTTTGATAGGTAAGGTAAAAAATGCTTACAGACAGAATGGTCTTGGTCCGCAAAGCGGTGAAAATTCGAAAAAGCATCAACTGGAAATGTACATGGCAAAGGAGGGGGGATAGGTTCATGGTGTGGCTAGACATGATTCCTGCGATGAAGAGTCCAAGTATACGGGTATTCAATAGTTCTGAATGCTGCTTGTGTCTCCCTCACAACTGCATTTGATATGTAGTACTCTTGAATGGTACAAGTGTAGATGCAAAGAAGCTAATATTCCCATCAAACATCACCAGAGAAACTTTTGTACCCTATTTAATTCCAGGAACATCCAAGCAGAATTTAGTATAAAAAAAAATATTCATAACACACAGTAAAGGACAAACGAGAAAAAGTAAATAGTTGCAAAGAAGATCTTACTTTTGTGTTTGTGATCATGTAGTTTCTATAAAGAGGGCCACTGTCTTTTTTCTTCAGTTTGCGACGTTCAAAAACTTGAACTAAGACAGTCCATTTAGTTTTCGAATGAGGTGATTTGATTTGCATCATAAAGTGGTCTGTCCATTTCTGTGTAAACATCGGCATAATCCCAGAGAAAATGTAGTGAGATGTAAGGCATTTTGGGTGATGATTGATGTATCTTTGTGATCAGTATATATGTTGTTGGTATACCAAAATGTATAGTATGTTCACGAAGAGATATTAATCAACAAAGTGTTTGTCTAGCAGGTATCTTTGTATTTACAAGCAGAACGTTAGTAAGGCAGGTGAGAATAATAGGGTAAAAAAATAATTAAGGTTCCAGAAGAAGTTATTTTGGTACTTTAAAAAGTCAAAAGTATGTATGAATAAAAAATTTACATACACTGTAAAAGAAACCGTAGTTATGTTTGACTACAATTGTAAGACTTCTTTATAAACAACATTTCGTGTGTTAGTATTTGTAGACTCATCAGAAGATGTGTTGTTAATGAAACCTTTAACATGTGAAGAAGTTCTCGCACGGGATAAGGCTACGTATAGCTGACCATGTCAAAATACATGTTCTTTTAGATAAACGCCAACAAAGTCTAAGGTCTGTCCTTGGGACATATTGATCGTCATTGCAAAGCATAGACGGATTGGGAACTGCACTCTTTTGTAAGGAACCGGACAAAACTCCCCTTTGGTTGGTTGCAACGGGATTCTAGGTATGAACACTTGCTTACCCATAAAATCTCCAATCATAATTTCTGCACGTATAACATTTTTGGAAAAAATTCTGCATACTAAACGCGTGCCAATGCAAAATCCCTCGCTTGGATCAATGTTCCGTAATATAATTATTGGGACATTCTATTTTAGTACAAGCCTGTGTGGAGGCAGGCCATTTGGCGACAAACTATGTAACATTTCCTCGTATATTCCTTGGTCGGATGGATTAACAGTCTCATCAGACATAATGTACTCAACTTGTGGGCCTGGTCATTTTTGTATAATTGCTTCGTTAATTTCGTCGACAAATGTGTTTTTTGTTGATAAAATTGATCTGTTTACAAATGGGATGTTATCACTGCCTATTTCATGTAAGTCTGGGTAAACGGTAGAGATGAAATCTTCTAAATCAATAGCTAGAGACAGTGGCTTATGACATATATGGTGTGGCAGGGAAACTATGTCAACATCTTTAGTTTGATCCACACCGTTTCCTACACCTAACAGAAAAGAAGTGAATGTTGGGTCTAATCACGCAAGCATGTTTAAAGAAAGGTGTAACTGAAAAAGATTTTGCCATAAAGGAGACCTAATTAAAGAAGCATTGATGGTTTCTGATTTAGTTCCCTTTGTAAAACTGGTAAGGTTTGTCGAAAATCACCACCTAGGACAACTACCTTGCCACCAAAAATGGAAGTAGACTCCATTAAATCTTTGAGTAAGCTATCTAAGGCTTCAATTGCAGATCTTTTTGCCATTGGAGCCTCATCCCAAAGGATTAATTTTGATTCCTTGATCAATAAACCCAATGATGATTGTTTGCTTATTCTACACGATGAAATATCTTCTAGATCAATTGGTATTTTGAATCTAGAATGAGCAGTCCGGCCTCCAGGTAGTAATGACGCAGCAATGCCGGATCTTGCTGTGGCTAAAGCTATATAGCCCTTTGACCTAACGTTAGCTAAGAGTGCATGGTAAAGGAAAGTTTTTCCGGTGCCTCCTGGCCCATCGACAAAAAAGGCTGCTGGTTTGTTCTGGTATACAGCTTCGGTTATACACAGGAATGCTGATTTCTGTTCCTTATTTAGTTGCACTTGCAAGCCTAAATCTAAGTCTGATACGACAATACTTTGTTCTATCCTGAGTTCTCTTGCTGGGTCACAGAACTCATCAGCAGCGTTTGCTGAAGATTCGTGACAATGATTATATTGGGTAATATTTTTACCCATGCCGGTTAAGAAGGAACTGATATGGTGTAAAACTTTTTTCCTAACTAAATATGCCGGTAAGTTTGACTGATAAGCAAAGTCAACAGACATGTTGCTTTCAAATGTAAACCATAATGCAGAAGGGTTGTTAGGGCATGAGTGTACTAGTAAATCAGCAAAAAGCTTTCTAAGTGCAAAAGGCATGTTGTATAAAGCTGCTTCTGACATACATTGTTCTTGGCTGTTGTTTTGTTCTAACAAACCAAGCTCTAAGGCTTCTTCACGGTAAGTGGATAACAGTTGACCATTGATAGTCCTAAGGTGGGCATATGATGTTGGGCAACGGACATGGGCTAAAAGTAAGCGTAGAAAGTAACGCTCCCCCTCACTTGGCTGAACAGTAACTACCCTGCCAACTGAGTTTCCCCTTGTGCGTATTTTCCATATTTTTTTATCTGCTAGCCAGACAAAGTAATCTGGAAATTCTGAGTCAACACAATTTTTTTCTTTGGCATTAGAATCTGTTGTGTTCATCATGAAAAATTCAGTAAGCATTGTTTTTTTATTCATTGGATTTTGAAGCACATTTGATAGAAGCTATTTATGTTTAAAGGTCACTGGTTGGTAGTTTTCCAGATGCAAGTGCATTTGAATTACCGTGGTTTCATTTCAGTAAGTGTAAACCTAAAAATGCGCCACAAAGATTCGGGCGCTGATATCCAACGGCCGCTTCTATATTGTTCTATCTCATTAAGTTTGTTAGGGGTATTAAGATCTGATTCAGGTTGGTTTTGATTTGAGACACTAAACAATATACGATCAATGCCTTTGCAAATATACTTATAAATATATTTGACAGCCTTAATGGTCGAACAAACCTCAACATTTATGTGACAATCAAATTTTGCAAGAAGATAAGGGTTGTATGGTACAACCCAGCGGTTGTCTAACCAAAAACCTCTGACTTTTACTCGAGTATTGTCATTTCGCCTATGATAATTTGGATAGGCATCATCAGTAATGTTTGTCTCGGAATAGAAAAGTCTAGTGTAGAAATTTCTACATGTGCCATTTTTTTTCATGCACACATTGGATGGGTTTTTATTACCACAAGGGCCGTGTAGAATGTGCTTCAGTACTAAGTTATGTAAATGAGGATGACTATCTTTGTTAAGAATCTCTGCGCAAACAAAGTTATCGAATTCTTTAGGACGATAAAGTTTGAATTGTGGTTTAAGTATGAGAAGAAAATGTCCATGAGGCAGGCCTCTCTTTTGGAACTCAATGACATATGTGTATGCCGCAACTGATCCAAAGATATTTTTTTTGAATAGATCATTTTTTAGCTCCTCTAATTTAGATCTAAAGATCCTACAAACGAGATCAGGCCTATCCTGAGAAAGTTCACCATGTTTTAGATGTTCCTTAATCTCTGGCCAATTGGGGTTACATGTCATGGTTAAAAAAAAAATCAGGTTTGCCAAATTTTCTAACTAAGGACATAGCATCTAAGTACTTTTTTCTCATGTGTCTAGGACCACCTATGAACGTAGCAGGTAAGACGACACGCTGCCCTATCTATCCACAAACACTTTCACCTGATTCTAAAGCATCAGCAACACCTTGCAAAAATTCGCTCCTAATGTTTTCTTGCTAGGATTTAAAGTAATCTAATCTCTGGGTTTCTAATTTGACAAACATATCCACAACATATTGCTAAAATAATCGGCCAAAATGGAGGAGGTATGATTGGTCAGAATGTCTAATCTGGAATTTATAGCAGTAGTACTCGCGGATGGAAACAGTGTTAGAGTTCTTTATGGATGCAATCATTGCTTGCTGCTCATGTTCAAGTAAATCCTCGGCATTGTATGCATTCAAAGGATTCAATGCCCTATTTGGAAGGTTTGTTTTACCTCTTTTAGTACGGCTTGTCTTCAAACATTGCTTAAGGATGCCCTGATGCCAGCCTAATTGTCCATAAGGAAACAACAATGGATACTGAATGGGATCATAACATGCATAGTAATATTGAATGTTGTGTGAATGGCCACTATGTGTGAATATTTTGATGCTTCTATGATGATTTTTTGTGCCATCCACTAAGATACCAGCAACCTGATGAACTGAAGGTTGATTATAAAACGTTGGTCTATGTTTGGGTTACAATACAATAGAATATCATGTTCCTGAAGTTCAGGATCATTCCTTAGATTTCTAAAGAATTTTGCATAGGGATTTTCATCTAGAACAGATAGGATTTTTTGAAGAGACAACTCATACAACCTAGGACAGTTGATTAACCTATTTGTGACTTCATGTTCTGTATCATGAAGATAAAATTGCAGGTTCTTAGTAGACTCGCATGTACCTAATATATCAGGCATGAAGTGATATACTTGTCCTTGGACTCTAAAAGTATAGATACCTTTGTTTCTTCTTGACAAGTTCTTATCATATGTTGCACCTAGGGAAGTGAAAGCTAAATGGTTGTTATAAGTCCTAATGCATGACCTGAAATTCCTGGATTCTTCAGAACCAGATGTGGTTAGGTCGATTAAAACGCTAGGCAGAGGAGTAGTAACTAGAAGAATGCTACCAGAACTGCAACAAAAGTTGGGAGATTCATGGGCAAATCTAACAGCTCCACATAAGTTACAAGGACTAACGGTAGGTAAAATAAAAAGAGTAGATGGAATGTTATCAAGGGAGGCATGGTCACGTAGTACATCGAGTGGTTGTTTCTATTTTTTTTATGGTTTTTTTGTGGAGAAGGCCTGCAATATGAGGTGTCTTCAGTAAGGAAGAAATGGGAATTAGATTGTCAGAAACGTGAAGGGGCAAGGTGTGGAAGGGTTGCATCGTAGACGAAAATACTAAGGACTTACCAGACGGTTCATTTTGCGAATCATCAGGTAAGACATGGTCAACATATTCTAGGGCTGTTTTTGATGGTATAGGGCTTATGGCAACAAATGCATCTGGATTACAAAATGAAGGAACGTGTGGATCATGAAGACGTTGAATAGATTTCCTAAACTTCACCTGAGTTCCCATTTTTTTACTTGAATGTACAGGTTTTAAAGTGCCAATGGTGTTTTTAATTTTTTTTCTTACGCCATTTTTCTATAGCTAATTTTCTGTAGGTGCGGCAACTATCAAATGTGCCAACAATTGGTCTGTCTACGTTAGCCGGTGAAGAGACTAATTTCTCAACATCAGCAGGAGGATTAAAGATATGTTCCATGAGAATAAAACAGTAACTAATCAAGGTAGGGGCAAAAGGCACATACAGCAAGAAATTAGATGAACAAGGTAGAAGAAAGCGAAAACCATACATAAGAGGGAGAACTAATACTGTACATTCAAGCATAAAAAGAGGATAATTTACATGTTTTATCATGGAACAACAACATAAGAAATCTTACAAAAGAAATAAACTCACAACACATGAGGTATGTAACAGGATAATTAACACAAGAAGTATGCGTAATAAAAGATAAGAAGAAGGTCCTTTTAGAATGAAGAGGTAAACGTATTAAAAAGGAAACTAAATTGACCTAAAAAAAGGAAAGAAGGAGAGTTTAAAAATGTTAAAAGTAGATTCTTTTCAAAGCAAAAGAACTTTCACCAAAGAGTGGATGTAACAAGGAAGAACGATTTGGAAACAGAACCATTAACAAAGGTAAAACAAAACGGAATTAACAATTAGATCGCTTCGAAGACAACAGAAACTGAATGTAAAAAACAATAGCTGAATATGTGAAAAAAAAGGCAAAAACAAAATCTTACAAGTCGAAACCTTTGAAAGCACAGGAACTTTAACAGAAAAGCAAATATATGAAGTATGGCGTACCTGAAAATATTGATTAATAGTCATAACACATAGAAAATGTAGTAGTCAGGTCGATATAACAGAAGCTAAACATAACACATAGCATAACATATAGCTAACTTAGGTATTGAAGGTTGTATTACTGCATAATCTATTGTTCTATTTTGTATACAGCATGTACTGGTTCGTATGCGAAAGATCACAGTGGGCACTATGGCTACACTAACAAGCAAATTTGAATTGTAAGGTTAATGGGGTATATGGATTTTAAACAGTTCACACAAAGATTTGGTATTGTCACTAAAGCAATCTATTAAGATATACTAACAATGACAAAGAGGATAGAGAAGAAAAACCATACTTCATATGGCAATCTGAAATAACACGCACGAGAAGCTTAAATAGTGGACAAGTATGTATTGATTTTTATGAAATAGAGCACAGGCTGAACTATTATTGAACCTAAAAACAAAGCTGTCGTGTACGGTTGATGAATAATACGGATTGTAAACAACACATATGAAATCTAGGTATTGTCAGCAAAGCAATCTACTAAGATATACAACAAATGATATTGGATACAGAGGGGAAAAACATACTTAATATGGGAGTATCAAATAAGATAAACATAACACCCTTGTTTTTTTGGAGATTAAAAGTCAATAAGTATCTAAAGCATACCTGAAATAGAGTGTTTTTGTGACATGCATGGTCCAAGTGAAACAGCTACAAATCTTGATAAGATGGTGAACAAATATAGAACACATAAATGAAACTTTCATATTGGAATCTAAGCATTATCTACTGGCCAAAGCAAGCTAAATAAAACTGAAACCATCATATTCAAATTTAAGGAAGCTTATACCTTCGTTATAGGTATTGTTTGAATGTAAATTTTTGCTGGTTAATTCTTGTATTTAAGGAAGAGAAAACAATGAAGCTAAACGGTTTAAGTGTTCATATATAGGGTTAGGCTGTAGGAACTAATTATGGAAATTAGCTATTCATTTAAAAACAATTTAAATTGTACTTGCATAAATAGGTAAGAGCACGTGAATCGGTCATGGCTGACCATATACAGTACCAACTCAACAACTACCTGACAACAGCTTGAAAGAAGAATAGATTCATCCAATCTTCCACCCAAAATATTGAGAAAGTTGATCTCTTTCACACCCAAGACCAATTTTTTCCATCTGCAAAAGGGTAAGATTGCACCTTGAAGAGACTGTTGGTACGGTGAAGAAGAAAGAAGCCGCATTCAACCCTTGAAATTTGCGAATAATGTTGAAAATGCTTATTTGATTGATTATTGTTGCCAGCTAATTCTTTGTAATAACAATTGTATTTTAAACTATATGATAAAATATTTAATAAATAGAAGGAAAAAAAAAACTTTTTCTATTTTATTTTTATTTTTATTTAAAGTTATCGGTGTTCAAAATTCACTGGTCCGATTAAACACATCGATTTTAAGTTCGTAATTCGAATAAAGCATCAATTTTGTTTTATATGTTTTCGATTGTTGATTCCAAATTTGTAGTGTCGGTGACCAAAAAAAATGTTATTGTAATATTTGGTTTTGTTTTGTTTGGAAACGGAAGTATATTTTAGGTAACAAAGAAGAATGGGAAAAAGTAAGCAAAATACATCATTAGTAAATAGCTTGATAATTATTTTAATTTTTTTTCCTGCCTCAGTAGCATGTTGTGGTAATAAATTGTGAAATTAACTATATTGTTATTTTGTTGTTGCGTGGTATGACATATCTATGTTCGTGTATGTACAAGATAAGAAAGTATTTTCAGAATAATTTTACTACTTGATAAAACAATCCACACAGATTTCAACAAGATACTATAACATTCATAATAAAATTGTTATTCAAAAAAAAGGATACTGGATTTTCGCTTCATGAAAATATTGATGTGTTTTCTAAATGGAATAAAGGTTTTTTTTTTATATTTGGAACAACACAAATATGGTGTTTTTTAAAGTTGGAACGCAAAATAGTTAACTGCAAATAGCCTAATAATAGTGGGGAAAATTTGATAGTAAACATAAAAAAAAAAAAAAGGAAATGTATATTTAAATTTAAACTAAGTGAGAATATATAGACAAACAAGGACAAAATAAAAACGATGACGGGGAAAAAGTATGATATACACGCGATATAAAAAAGAGTGATGGCCAAAAAAGTTACTATTCATTGGAATACTTATGTCTTTTTCTAAACAGTATAAAGACAGTTTTAAAAAAAGCACAAAACAGGAATAGTTAATTATAAACAAGTAAAGTATTTTAGAGGAAAATTCGGCACACAACACAAAAAAAATCAGAATGAAGTATATTACAATTTAAAGCCAGTGCGAATATATAAACAAGTGGAAAAAATGATTACGGCATGAAAGTGTCATATATACACGATATAAAAGGAAACGGGGACAAACAAAATTACCGTTAACTAAAAAGGACAACCCCAAAAAAAGACTTCCTCAAAAAACAATTTCCGGAGAAAAAGCATCGTTGCACACTCAACATACAATAAAGCGATGATCCAAAAAGTTACTATATGTTAGTCGACAAAAACTTAGACTTAAAAACATACATATATATAT
>JAMYXJ010000429.1:0-22270 GCA_024500145.1 Gentiana dahurica var. dahurica | reverse complement strand
GTTATCGGCCAGAACGATAAATAAGGCGCGCCGGCACAAACGGCAAGAAAAACGGAGGCCAGAATGGCCTTATACAAGGAATAAAAAATCACACCGTTAAGTACTCTATGGGTACAAACAAGAGTATGAAAAAAAACGTTTGTAATTCTCTTTGAAGTACTGATGTGATATCGACCAGAACGATAAATAAGGCACGCCGGCCAAAACGGAAAGCAAAACAGAGGCCAGAATGGCCTTGTACAAGGAATCAAAAATCACACAGTTAAGTACTCTATGGGTACAAAAAAAATACGAAAAAAACTTTGTAATTCTCTTTGAAGTACTAATGTGATATCGACCAGAACGATAAATAAGGCACGCCGGCGCAAACGGCAAGCAAAACGGAGGCTAGAATGGCAATGTACAAGGAATCAAAAATCACACAGTTAAGTACTCTATGCGTACAAAAAAAAGTACAAAAAAAACGTTTGCAATTCTCATTGAATTACAGATGTGATATCGACCAGAACGATAAATAAGGCACACCGCGCAAACGGCAAGCAAAACGGAGGCCAGAATGCTTGTACAAGAATAAAAAATCACACAGTTAAGTACTCTATGGGTACGAAAAAAAGTACAAAAAAAAACGTTTGTAATTCCCTTTGAAATACTGATGTGATATCGACCAGAACGATAAATAAGGCACGCCGGCGCAAAATACAAGCAAAACGGAGGCCAGAAAGGCCTTGTACAAGAAATCAAAAATCACACAGTTAAGTACTTTATGGGTATGAAAAAAAGTACGAAAAAACGTTTGTAATTCTCTTTGAAGTACCGATGTGGTATCGACCAGAACGATAAATAAGGTACGCCGGCGCAAACGGCAAGCAAAACGGAGGTCAGAATGGCCTTGTACAAGGAATCAAAAATCACACCGTTAAGTACTCTATGGGTACAAAACAAAGTACGTAAAAAACGTTTGTACTTCTCCTTGAAGTACTGATTTGTTATCGACCAGAACGATAAATAAGGCACGCCGGCGCAAACGGCAAGCAAAACGGAGGCCAGAATGGCCTTGTACAAGGAATCAAAAATCACACCGTTAAGTACTCTATGGGTACAAAAAGAAGTACGAAAAAAAATGTTTTTAATTCTCTTTGAAGTACTGATGTGGTATCGACCAGAATGATAAATAAGATACACCGGCGCAAACGGCAAGCAAAACGGAGGTCAGAATGGCCTTGTACAAGGAATAAAAAATCACACCGTTAAGTACTCTATGGGTACAAAACAAAGTACTAAAAGAACGTTTGTACTTCTCATTGAAGTACTGATGTGTTATCGACCACTGATGTGTTATCGACCAGAACGATAAATAAGGCATGCCGGTGCAAACGGCAAGCAAAACGGAGGCCAGAATGGCCTTGAACAAGGAATCAAAAATCACACCGTGAAGTACTCTATGTGTACAAAAAAGAGTACGAAAAAAACGTTTGTAATTCTCTTTGAAGTACTCATGTGATATCGACCAAAATGATAAATAAGGTACGCCGGGGCAAACGGCAAGAAAAACGGAGGCCAGAATGGCCTCGTACAAGGAATCAAAAATCACACAGTTAAGTACTCAAAGGGTACGAAAAAAGTACGAAAAAAACGTTTGTAATTATCTTTGAAGTACTGATGTGATATCGACCAGAACGATAAATAAGGCACGCCGGTGCAAACGGCAAGCAAAACGGAGGCCAGAATGGCCTTGTACAAGGAATCAAAAATCACACCTTTAAGTACTCTATGGGTACAAAAAAAAGTACGAAAAAAAATTTTGTAATTCTCATTGAAGTACTGATGTGATATCGACCAGAACGATAAACAAGGCATGCCGGCGCAAACGGCAAGCAAAACAGAGGCCAGAATTGCCTTGTACAAGGAATCAAAAATCACACAGTTAAGTACTCTATGGGTACGAAAAAAGAGTAAAAAACGTTTGTAATTCTCTTTGAAGTACTGATGTGGTATCGACCAGAACGATAAATATGGCACGCCGGCGCAAACGGCAAGCAAAACGGAGGTCAGAATGGCCTTGTACAATGAATCAAAAATCACACCGTTAAGTACTCAATGGGTACAAAACAAAGTACGTAAAAAATGTTTCTACTTCTCATTGAAGTACTAAAGTGTTATCGACCAGAACGATAAATAAGGCACGCCGGCGCAAACGGCAAGCAAAACGGAGGACAAAATGGCCTTGTACAAGGAATCAAAAATAACACAGTTAAGTACTCAATGGGTACAAAAAAAAGTACGAAAAAAAATTTGTAATTCTCTTTGAAGTACTGATGTCATATCGACCAGAACGATAAATAAGGCACTCCGGCCCAAACGGCAAGAAAAACAGAGGCCAGAATGGCCATGTACAACGAATCAAAATCACACAGTTAAGTACTCTATGGGTACGAAAAAAAGTACGAAAAAAAAAGTTTGTAATTCTCTTTGAAGTACTGATGTGAACACCAAACAAAAACACCCCAAACCAACAAAACACAAACCAAAAACAAAACACACAAAACAAAAAAAAAACCAAACGTATCGACCAGAACGATAAATAAGGTACGCCGGCGCAAACGGCAAGCAAAACGGAGGTCAGAATGGCCTTGTACAAGGAATCAAAAATCACACCGTTAAGTACTCTATGGGTACAAAACAAAGTACGAAAAAAACGTTTGTAATTCTCATTGAAGTACTGATGTGTTATCGACCAGAACGATAAATAAGGCACGCCGGCGCAAACGGCAAGCAAAACGGAGGCCAGAATGGCCTTGTACAAGGAATCAAAAATCACACAGTTAAGTACTCTATGGGTACGAAAAAAAGTACAGAAAAAAAATGTTTGTAATTCTCTTTGAAGTACTGATGTGATATCGACCAGAACGATAAATAAGGCACGCCGGCACAAACGGCAAGCAAAACGGAGGCCAGAATGGCCTTGTACAAGGAATCAAAAATCACACAGTTAAGTACTCTATGGGTACGAAAAAAACGTTTGTAATTCTCTTTGAAGTACTGATGTGATATCGACCAGAACGATAAATAAGGCACGCCGGCGCAAACGGCAAGCAAAACGGAGGCCAGAATGGCCTTGTACAAGGAATAAAAAATCACACAATTAAGTACTCTATGGGTACGAAAAAAAGTACGAAAAAAGTTTGTAATTCTCTTTGAAGTACTGATGTGATATCGACCAGAACGATAAATAAGGCACGCCGGCGCAAACGGCAAGCAAAACGGAGGCCAGAATGGCCTTGTACAAGAAATCAAAAATCACACAGTTAAGTACTCTATGGGTACGAAAAAAAACGTTTGTAATTCTCTTTGAAGTACTGATGTGGTATCGACCAGAATGATAAATAAGGTACGCCGGCGCAAACGGCAAGCAAAACGGAGGTCAGAATGGCCTTGTACAAGGAATCAAAAATCACACCGTTAAGTACTCTATGGGTACAAAACAAAGTACGTAAAAAACGTTTGTAATTCTCATTGAAGTACTGATGTGATATCGACCAGAACGATAAATAAGGCACGCCGGCGCAAACGGCAAGCAAAACGGAGGCCAGAATGGCCTTGTACAAGGAATCAAAAATCACACAGTTAAGTACTCTATGGGTACAAAAAAGAGTACGAAAAAAACATTTGTAATTCTCTTTGAAGTATTGATGTGATATCGACCAGAACGATAAATAAGGCACGCCGGCGCAAACGGCAAGCAAAACGGAGGCCAGAATGGCCTTGTACAAGGAATCAAAAATCACACAGTTAAGTACTCTATGGGTACGAAAAAAAGTACGAAAAAAAATGTTTGTAATTCTCTTTGAAGTACTGATGTGGTATCGACCAGAACGATAAATAAGGTACGCCGGCGCAAACGGCAAGCAAAACGGAGGTCAGAATGGCCTTGTACAAGGAATAAAAAATCACACCGTTAAGTACTCTATGGGTACAAAACAAAGTACGTAAAAAACGTTTGTACTTCTCATTGAAGTACTGATGTGTTATCGACCAGAACGATAAATAAGGCACGCCGGCGCAAACGGCAAGCAAAACGGAGGCCAGAATGGCCTTGAACAAGGAATCAAAAATCACACCGTGAAGTACTCTATGGGTACAAAAAAGAGTACGAAAAAAAAACGTTTGTAATTCTCTTTGAAGTACTGATGTGATATCGACCAGAACGATAAATAAGGTACGCCGGCGCAAACGGCAAGCAAAACGGAGGCCAGAATGGCCTTGTACAAGGAATCAAAAATCACACAGTTAAGTACTCAATGGGTACGAAAAAAAGTACAAAAAAAACGTTTGTAATTCTCTTTGAAGTACTGATGTGATATCGACCAGAACGATAAATAAGGCACGCCGGCGCAAACGGCAAGCAAAACGGAGGCCAGAATGGCCTTGTACAAGGAATCAAAAATCACACAGTTAAGTACTCTATGGGTACAAAAAAAAGTACGAAAAAAACGTTTGTAATTCTCTTTGAAGTACTGATGTGATATCGACCAGAACGATAAATAAGGCACGCCGGCGCAAACGGCAAGCAAAACGGAGGCCAGAATGGCCTTGTACAAGGAATCAAAAATCACACCGTTAAGTACTCTATGGGTACAAAAAAAAGTACGGAAAAAAACGTTTGTAATTCTCTTTGAAGTACTGATGTGATATCGACCAGAACGATAAATAAGGCACGCCGGCGCAAACGGCAAGCAAAACGGAGGCCAGAATGGCCTTGTACAAGGAATCAAAAATCACACAGTTAAGTACTCTATGGGTACGAAAAAAAGTACGAAAAAAAATGTTTGTAATTCTCTTTGAAGTACTGATGTGATATCGACCAGAACGATAAATAAGGTACGCCGGCGCAAACGGCAAGCAAAACGGAGGTCAGAATGGCCTTGTACAAGGAATCAAAAATCACACCGTTAAGTACTCTATGGGTACAAAACAAAGTACGTAAAAAACGTTTGTAATTCTCATTGAAGTATTGATGTGATATCGACCAGAACGATAAATAAGGCATGCCGGCGCAAACGGCAAGCAAAACGGAGGCCAGAATGGCCTTGTACAAGGAATCAAAAATCACACCGTTAAGTACTCTATGGGTACAAAAAAAAGTACGAAAAAAAACATTTGTAATTCTCTTTGAAGTACTGATGTGATATCGACCAGAACGATAAATAAGGCACGCCGGCGCAAACGGCAAGCAAAACGGAGGTCAGAATGGCCTTGTACAAGGAATCAAAAATCACCGTTAAGTACTCTATGGGTACAAAACAAAGTACGTAAAAAACGTTTGTACTTCTCATTGAAGTACTGATGTGTTATCGACCAGAACGATAAATAAGGCACGCCGGCGCAAACGGCAAGCAAAACGGAGGCCAGAATGGCCTTGAACAAGGAATCAAAAATCACACCGTTAAGTACTCTATGGGTACAAAAAAGAGTACGAAAAAAAACGTTTGTAATTCTCTTTGAAGTACTGATGTGATATCGACCAGAACGATAAATAAGGCACGCCGGCGCAAACGGCAAGCAAAACGGAGGCCAGAATGGCCTTGTACAAGGAATCAAAAATCACACAGTTAAGTACTCAATGGGTACGAAAAAAAGTACGAAAAAAAACGTTTGTAATTCTCTTTGAAGTACTGATGTGATATCGACCAGAACGATAAATAAGGCACGCCGGCGCAAACGGCAAGCAAAACGGAGGCCAGAATGGCCTTGTACAAGGAATCAAAAATCACACAGTTAAGTACTCTATGGGTACGAAAAAAAACGTTTGTAATTCTCTTTGAAGTACTGATGTGGTATCGACCAGAACGATAAATAAGGTACGCCGGCGCAAACGGCAAGCAAAACGGAGGTCAGAATGGCCTTGTACAAGGAATCAAAAATCACACCGTTAAGTACTCTATGGGTACAAAACAAAGTACGAAAAAAACGTTTGTAATTCTCATTGAAGTACTGATGTGTTATCGACCAGAACGATAAATAAGGCACGCCGGCGCAAACGGCAAGCAAAACGGAGGTCAGAATGGCCTTGTACAAGGAATCAAAAATCACACCGTTAAGTACTCTATGGGTACGAAAAAAACGTTTGTAATTCTCTTTGAAGTACTGATGTGTTATCGACCAGAACGATAAATAAGGCACGCCGGCGCAAACGGCAAGCAAAACGGAGGCCAGAATGGCCTTGTACAAGGAATCAAAAATCACACTGTTAAGTACTCTATGGGTACGTAAAAAAAACGTTTGTAATTCTCTTTGAAGTACTGATGTGATATCGACCAGAACGATAAATAAGGCACGCCGGCGCAAACGGCAAGCAAAACGGAGGCCAGAATGGCCTTGTACAAGGAATCAAAAATCACACCGTTAAGTACTCTATGGGTACAAAAAAAAGTACGAAAAAAAACGTTTGTAATTCTCTTTGAAGTACTGATGTGATATCGACCAGAACGATAAATAAGGCACGCCGGCGCAAACGGCAAGCAAAACGGAGGCCAGAATGGCCTTGTACAAGGAATCAAAAATCACACAGTTAAGTACTCTATGGGTACGAAAAAAAAACGTTTGTAATTCTCTTTGAAGTACTGATGTGATATCGACCAGAACGATAAATAAGGCATGCCGGCGCAAACGGCAAGCAAAACGGAGGCCAGAATGGCCTTGTACAAGGAATCAAAAATCACACCGTTAAGTACTCTATGGGTACAAAACAAAGTACGTAAAAAACGTTTGTACTTCTCATTGAAGTACTGATGTGTTATCGACCAGAACGATAAATAAGGCACGCCGGCGCAAACGGCAAGCAAAACGGAGGCCAGAATGGCCTTGTACAAGGAATCAAAAATCACACAGTTAAGTACTCTATGGGTACGAAAAAAAGTACGAAAAAAACGTTTGTAATTCTCTTTGAAGTACTGATGTGATATCGACCAGAACGATAAATAAGGCACGCCGGCGCAAACGGCAAGCAAAACGGAGGCCAGAATGGCCTTGTACAAGGAATCAAAAATCACACAGTTAAGTACTCTATGGGTACGAAAAAAAGTGAAAAAAAACGTTTGTAATTCTCTTTGAAGTACTGATGTGGTATCGACCAGAACGATAAATAAGGTACGCCGGCGCAAACGGCAAGCAAAACGGAGGTCAGAATGGCCTTGTACAAGGAATCAAAAATCACACCGTTAAGTACTCTATGGGTACAAAACAAAGTACGTAAAAAACGTTTGTAATTCTCATTGAAGTACTGATGTGATATCGACCAGAACGATAAATAAGGCACGCCGGCGCAAACGGCAAGCAAAACGGAGGCCAGAATGGCCTTGTACAAGGAATCAAAAATCACACCGTTAAGTACTCTATGGGTACGAAAAAAAGTACGAAAAAAAACGTTTGTAATTCTCTTTGAAGTACTGATGTGATATCGACCAGAACGATAAATAAGGCACGCCGGCGCAAACGGCAAGCAAAACGGAGGCCAGAATGGCCTTGTACAAGGAATCAAAAATCACACAGTTAAGTACTCTATGGGTACGAAAAAAAGTATGAAAAAAAACGTTTGTAATTCTCTTTGAAGTACTGATGTGATATCGACCAGAACGATAAATAAGGCACGCCAAGCAAAACGGAGGCCAGAATGGCCTTGTACAAGGAATCAAAAATCACACCGTTAAGTACTCTATGGGTACGAAAAAAGTACGAAAAAAATGTTTGTAATTCTCTTTGAAGTACTGATGTGTTATCGACCAAAACGATAAATAAGGCACGCCGGCACAAACGGCAGCAAAACGGAGGCCGAATGGCCTTGTACAAGGAATCAAAAATCACACCGTTAAGTACTCTAGGTACGAAAAAAGTACGAAAAAAACGTTTGTAATTCTCTTTGAAATCGATGTGATATCGACCAGAACGATAAATAAGGCACGCCGGCACAAACGGCAAGCAAAACGGAGGCAACAATGGCCTTGTACAAGGAATCAAAAATCACACACTTAAGTACTCTATGGGTACAAAAAAAAATGTTTGTAATTCTCTTTGAAGTACTGATGTGATATCGACTAAACGATAAATAAGGCACGCCGGCGCAAACGGAAAGCAAAACGGAGGCCAGAATGGCCTTGTACAAGGAATCAAAATCACACAGTTAAGTACTCTATGGGTACGAAAAAAGTACGAAAAAATGTTTGTAATTCTCTTTGAAATCGATGTGATATCGACGAACGATAAATAAGGCACGCCAAAACGACAAGCAAAACGGAGGCCGTAATGGCCTTTGTACAAGGAATCAAAAATCACGCTTAAGTACTCTATGGAAAACAAAAAACGTTGTAATTCTCTTTGAAGTATTGATGTGATATCGACCGAACGACAAATAAGGCACGCCGCGCAAACGGCAAGCAAAACGGAGGCCGAATGACCTTGTACAAGAATCAAAAATCACACCATTAAGTACTCTATATTACAAAACAAAGTACGAAAAAACGTTTCTAATTCTCATTGAAGTACCGATGTGTTATCTACAAAAACGATAAATAAGGCACGCCGGCCAAACGCAGCAAGCAAAACGGAGGCATAATGCCCTTGTACAAGGAATCAAAATCACACACTATACAGTACTCTATAGTACGAAAAAAAACGCGTTTGTAATTCTTTTGAAGTACCGATGTGATATCGACAAAACGATAAATAAAGGCATGCCGGCGCAAACAAGCAAACGGAGGCCATAATGGCCTTGTACAAGGAATCAAAAATCACACAGTTAAGTACTCTATGGGTACGAAAAAAAGTATGAAAAAAAATGTTTGTAATTCTTTTTGAAGTACTGATGTGGTATCGACCAGAACGATAAATAAGGTATGCCGGCGCAAAAGGCAAGCAAAACGGAGGCCAGAATGGCCTTGTACAAGGAATCACAAATCACACCGTTAAGTAAAAGAAATTGTATTAAAAAGTAATTTATATGGAACTTGTGACGCATCTATTTGTGTTAGAGGTCCTGGACATGTAACGGCTAAAGATATTGCCTTACCACCTTAGGAATTTGTTGATAGTTAGAATAGATTCGTAGACCCGGTCGACTGATTCGGTTTAATTTGAAAAGGCTAACTTTTTTCACTTTATATTGAAAAATAAAATGTAGATTTTCAGTCGCAAAATTAAAAGATTAGGACAAATCTATGGGTACAAAACAAAGTACGTAAAAAACGATTGTACTTCTCATTGAAGTACTGATGTGTTATCGACCAGAACGATAAATAAGGCATGCCGGAGCAAACGGCAAGCAAAACGGAGGCCCGAATTGCCATGTACAACTAATGAAAAATCACACCGTTAAGTACTGTATGGGTACAAAAAAGAGTATGAAAAAAAACGTTTGTAATTCTCTTTGAAGTACTGATGTGATATCGACCAGAACGATAAATAAGGCACGCCGGCGCAAACGGCTAGCAAAACGGAGGTCAAAATGGCCTTGTACAAGGAATCAAAAATCACCGTTAAGTACTCTATGGGTACAAAACAAAGTACGTAAAAAACGTTTGTAATTCTCTTTGAAGTACTAATGTGTTATCGACCAGAACGATAAATAAGGCACGCCGGCGCATGCAACAAGCAAAACGGAGGCCAGAATGGCCTTGTACAAGGAATCAAAAATCACACCGTTAAGTACTCTATGGTTACAAAAAAGAGTACAAAAAAAAACATTTGTAATTCTCTTTGAAGTACTGATGTGATATCGACCAGAATGATAAATAAGGCACGCCGGCGCAAGCGGCAAGCAAAACGGAGGCGAATGGCCTTGTACAAGGAATCAAAAATCACACAGTTAAGTACTCAATGGGTACGAAAAAATTACGAAAAAAAACGTTTGTAATTCTCTTTGAAGTACTGATGTGATATCGACCAGAACGATAAATAAAGCACGCCGGCGCAAACGGCAAGCAAAACGGAGGCCAGAATGGCCTTGTACAAGGAATCAAAAATCACAGCTTAAGTACTCTATGGGTACAAAAAAAAGTACGTTTGTAATTCTCTTTGAAGTCTTGATGTGATATCGACCAGAACGATAAATAAGGCACGCCGCGCAAACGGCAAGCAAAACGGAGGCCAGAATGGCCTTGTACAAGGAATCAAAAATCACACATTAAGTACTCTATGGGTACAAAACAAAGTAAAAAAACGTTTGTACTTCTCATTGAAGTACTGATGTGTTATCGACCAGAACGATAAATAAGGCACGCCGGCGCAAACGGCAAGCAAAACGGAGGCCAGAATGCCTTGTACAAGGAATCAAAAATCACACAGTTAAGTACTCTATGGGTACGAAAAAAAGTACGAAAATAAACGTTTGTAATTCTCTTTGAAGTACTGATGTGACATCGACCAAAACGATAAATTACGCATGGCGGCGCAAACGGCAAGCAAAACGGAGGCCAGAATGGCCTTGTACAAGGAATCAAAAATCACACAGTTAATTACTCTATGGGTACGAAAAAAAGTATGAAAAAAAATGTTTGTAATTCTCTTTGAAATACTGATGTGATATCGACCAGAACGATAAATAATATGCCGGCACAAACGGCAAGCAAAGCGGAGGCAGAATGGCCTTGTACAAGAATCAAAAATCACACAGTTAAGTACTCTATGGGTACAAAAAAAAGTACGAAAAAAACGTTTGTAATTCTCTTTGAAGTCTTGATGTGATATCGACCAGAACGATAAATAAGGCACGCCGCGCAAACGGCAAGCAAAACGGAGGCCAGAATGGCCTTGTACAAGGAATCAAAATCACACAGTTAAGTACTCTATGGGTACAAAAAAAGTATGAAATAAACGTCTGTAATTCTCTTTGAAATCTTGATGTGATATCGACGAACGATAAATAAGGCACGCCGGCGCAAAACGGCAAGCAAAACGGAGGCCGTAATGGCCTTGTACAAGAATCAAAAATCACACGCTTAAGTACTCTATGGGTACGAAAAAAAGTACAAAAAAACATTTGTAATTCTCTTTGAAGTACTAATGTGATATCGACCAGAACCATAGATAAGGCACGCCGGCGCAAACGGCAAGCAAAACGGAGGCCGGAATGGCCTTGTACAAGGAATCAAAAATCACACAGTTAAGTACTCTATGGGTACGAAAAAAAAGTACGAAAAAATACGTTTGTAATTCTCCTTGAAGTACTGAAGTGGTATCGACCAGAACGAAAAATACGGTACGCCGGCGCAAACGGCAAGCAAAACGGAGGTCAGAATGGCCTTGTACAAGGAATCATAAAACACACCGTTAAGTACTCTATGGGTACAAAACAAAGTACGTAAAAAAGGTTTGTATTTCTCACTGAAGTACTGATGTGTTATCGACCAGAACGATAAATAAAGCACGCCGGGTAAAACGGCAAGCAAAACAGAGGCCAGAATGGTCTTGTACAAGGAATCAAAAATCACACCGTTAAGTACTCCATGGGTACAAAAAAGAGTACGAAAAAAAACATTTGTAATTCTCTTTGAAGTACTGATGGGATATCGACCAGAATGATAAATAAGGCACGCCGGCGAAAACGGCAAGCAAAACCGAGGCCTGAATGGCCTTGTACAAGCAATCAAAAATGACACAGTTAAGTACTCTATGGGTACGAAAAAAAGTATGAAATTTTTTTTTGTAATTCTCTTTGAAGTACTGATGCGATATCGACCAGAACGATAAATAAGGCACGCCAGCGTAAACGGCAAGCAAAACGGAGGCCAGAATGGCCTTGTACAAGGAATCAAAAATCACACAGTTAAGTACTCTATGGGGACGAAATAAAACGTTTGTAATTCTCTTTGAAGTACTGATGTGGTATCGACCAGAACGATAAATAAGGTACGCCGGCGCAAACGGCAAGCAAAACGGAGGTCAGAATGGCCTTGTACAAGGAATCAAAAATCACACCGTTAACTACTCTATGGGTACAAAACAAAGTACGTATAAAATGTTTGTACTTCTCATTGAAGTACTGATGTGTTATCGACCAGAACGATAAATAAGGCACGCCGGCGCAAACGGCAAGCAAAACGGAGGCCAGAATGCCTTGTACAAGGAATCAAAAATCACACAGTTAAGTACTCTATGGGTACGAAAAAAAGTACCAAAAAAACGTTTGTAATTCTCTTTGAAGTACTGATGTGATATCGACCAGAACGATAAAAAAGGCACGGTGGCGCAAACGGCAAGAAAAACGGAGGCCAGAATGGCCTTGTACAAGGAATCAAAAACCACACAGTTAAGTACTCTATGGGTACGAAAAAAAAGTGTGAAAAAAAATGTTTGTAATTCTCTTTGAAGTACTGATGTGGTATCGACCAGAACGATAAATAAGGTATGCCGGCGCAAACGGCAAGCAAAACGGAGGTCATAATGGCCTTGTACAAGGAATCAAAAATCACACCGTCAAGTACTCTATGGGTACAAAACAAAGTACGTAAAATACGATTGTACTTCTCATTGAAGTACTGATGTGTTATCGACCAGAACGATAAATATGGCACGCCGGCGTAAACAGCAAGCAAAACGGAGGCCAGAATGGCCTTGTACAAGGAATCAAAAATCACACCGTTAAGTACTCTATGGTTACAAAAAAGAGTACGAAAAAAACGTTCATAATTCTCTTTGAAGTACTGATGTGATATCGACCAGAATGATAAATAAGGCACGCCGGCGCAAACGGCAAGCAAAACGTAGGCCAGAATGGCCTTGTACAAGGAATCAAAAATGACACAGTTAAGTACTCTATGGGTACGAAAAAAAGTACAAAAAAAATGTTTGTAATTCTCTTTGAAGTATTAATGTGATATCGACCAGAACCATAGATAAGGCATGCTGGCGCAAACGGCAAGCAAAACAGAGGCCAGAATGGCCTTGTACAAGGAATCAAAAATCACACAGTTAAGTACTCTATGGGTACGAAAAAAGTACGAAGAAAAACGTTTGAAATTCTCCTTGAAGTACTCATGTGGCATCGACCAGAACGATAAATAAGGTACGCCGGCGCAAACGGCAAGCAAAACGGAGGTCAGAATGGCCTTGTACAAAGAATCAAAAATCACACCGTTAAGTACTCTATGGGTACAAAAACAAAGTACGTAAAAAACGTTTGTACTTCTCACTGAAGTACTGATGTGTTATCGACCAGAACGATAAATAAAGCACGCCGGCTCAAACGGCAAGCAAAACGGAGGCCAGAATGGACTTGTACAAGGAATCAAAAATCACACTGTTAAGTACTCTATGGGTACAAAAAAGACTATGAAAAAAAACGTTTGTAATTCCCTTTGAAGTACTGATGTGATATCGACCAGAACGATAAATAAGGCACGCCGGTGCAAATGGCAAGCAAAACCGAGGCCTGAATGGCCTGGTACAAGCAATGAAAAATGACACAGTTAAGTACTCTATGGGTATGAAAAAAAGTACGAAAAAAACGTTTGTAATTCTCTTAGAAGTACTGATGTGATATCAACCAGAACGATAAATAAGGCACGCCGGCGCAAACGGCAAGCAAAATGGAGGCCAGAATGGCCTTGTACAAGGAATCAAAAATCACACAGTTAAGTACTCTATGGGTACGAAAAAAAGTACGAAAAAAAAGTTTTGTAATTATCTTTGAAGTACTGATCTGGTATCGACCAGAACGATAAATAAGGTACGCCGGCGCAAACGGCAAGCAAAACGGGGGTCAAAATGGCCTTGTATAATGAATCAAAAATCACACCGTTAATTACTCTATGGGTATAAAACAAAGTACGTAAAAAACGTTTGGACTTTTCATTGAAGTACTGATGTGTTATCGACCAGAAATATAAATAAGGCACGCCGGCGCAAACGGCAAGCAAAACGGAGGCCAGAATGGCCTTGTACATGGAATCAAAAATCACTCCGTTACGTAATCTATGGGTACAAAAAAGAGTACGAAAAAAAAACGTTTGTAATTCTCTTTGAAGTATTGATGTGATATCGACCAGAACGATAAATAAGGCACGCCGGCGCAAACGGCAAGCAAAACGGAGGCCAGAATGGCCTTGTACAAGGAATCAAAAATCATACAGTTAAGTACTCTAAGTCCGAAAAAAATCTGAACGTTTGTAATTCTCTTTGAAATCTTGATGTGATATCGACGAGCGATAAATAAGGCCCGCGGCACAAGCGGCAAGCAAAGCGGAGGCGAATGGCCTTGTACAAGGAATCAAAAATCACACGATTAAGTACTCTATGGATCTGAAAAAAGTACGAAAAAAACATTGTAATTCTCTTTGAAATCTTGATGTGATATCGACCGAGCGATAAATAAAACGCGGCACAAGCGGCAAGCAAAGCGGAGGCGAATGGCCTTGTACAAGAATCAAAAATCACACGATTAAGTACTCTATGGGTACGAAAAAAGTCTGAAACGTTTGTAATTCTCTTTGAAATCTTGATGTGATATCGACCGAGCGATAAATAAGGCCGCCCGGCATAAACGGCAAGCAAAGCGGAGGCCAGAATGGCCTTGTACAAAGAATCAAAAATCACACAGTTAAGTACTCTATGGATACGAAAAAAGTATGAAAAAAACGTTTGTAATTCTCTTTGAAATCTTGATGTGATATCGACGAAGCGATAAATAAAAGGCACGCCGGCACAAAGCGGCAAGCAAAGCGGAGGCAGAATGGCCTTGTACAAGGAATCAAAAATCACACGTTAAGTACTCTATGGAGTGCGAAAAAAAGTCTGAAAAAAACGTTTGTAATTCTCTTTGAAATCTTGATGTGATATCGACAGAGCGATAAATAAGACGCGCTATAAACGGCAAGCAAAAGCGAGGCGGAATGGCCTTGTACAAGGAATCAAAAATCCACAGTTAAGTACTCTATAGAGTACGAAAAAAAATGTTTGTAATTCTCTTTGAAATCTTGATGTGATATCGACCAGAACGATAAATAAGGCACGCCGGCGCAAACGGAAAGAAAAACGGAGGCCAGAATGGCCTTGTACAAGGAATCAAATATCACACAGTTAAGTACTCTATGGGTACGAAAAAAAGTATGAAAAAAAACGTTTGCAATTCTCTTTGAATTACTGATGTGATATCGACCAGAACGATAAATAAGGCACGCCGGCACAAACGGCAAGCAAAACGGAGGCCGGAAAGGCCTTGTACATGGAATCAAAAATCACACAGTTAAGTACTCTATGGGTACGAAAAAAAACGTTTGTAATTCCCATTGAAGTTCTGATGTGTTATCGACCAGAACGATAAATAAGGCACGCCGGCGAAAATGGAAAGCAAAACGGAGGCCAGAATGGCCTTGTACAACGAATCAAAAATCACAGTTAAGTACTCTATAGATGCAACGTTGTAATTCTCTTTGAAATCTTGATGTGATATCGACGAGCGATAAATAAACGCGCCGGCACAAACGGCAAGCAAAACGGAGGCCAGAATGGCCTTGTACAAGGAATCAAAAATCACACAGTTAAGTACTCTATGGGTACGAAAAATTGTACAAAAAAAACGTTTGTAATTCTCTTTGAAGTACTGATGTGGTATCGACCAGAACGATAAATAAGTTACGCCGGCGCAAACGGCAAGCAAAACGGAGGTCAGAATGGCCTTGTACAAGGAATCAAAAATCACACAGTTAAGTACTCTATGTGTACGAAAAAAAACGTTTGTAATTCTCTTTGAAGTACTGATGTGATATCGACTAGAATGATAAATAAGGCACTCCGGCGCAAACGGCTAGTAAAACGGTGGCCAGAATGGCCTGGAACAAGGAATCAAAAATCACACAGTTAAGTACTATATGGGTACGAAAAAAGTACGAAAAAAAATGTTTGTAATACTCTTTGAAGAACTGATGTGATATCGACCAGAACGATAAATAAGGCACGCCAGCGCAAACAGCAAGCAAAATAAAGGCCAGAATGGCCTTGTACAAGGAATCAAAAATCACACAGTTCAGTACTCTATGGGAATGAAACAAAACGTTTGTAATTCTCTTTGAAATACTGATGTGGTATCGACCAGAACGATAAATAAGGTACGCCGGCACAAACGGGAAGCAAAACGGAGTTCAGAATGGCCTTGTACAAGGAATCAAAAATCATACCAATAAGTACTCTACGGGTACAAAACAAAGTATGTAAAAAACTTTTGTACTTCTCATTGAAGTACTGATGTGTTATCGACCAGAACGATAAATAAGGCACGCCGGCGCAAACGGCAAGCAAAACGGAGGCCCGAATTCCCTTGTACAAGGAATGAAAAATCACACCGTTAAGTACTCTATGGGTACAAAAAAGAGTACGAAAAAAAAACGTTTGTAATTCTCTTTGAAGTACTGATGTGATATCGACCAGAACGATAAATAAGGCACTCCGGCGCAAACGGCAAGCAAAACGGAGGTCAGAATGGCCTTGTACAAGGAATCAAAAGTCACCGTTAAGTACTCTATGGGTACAAAACAAAGTACGTAAAAAACGTTTGTACTTCTCATTGAAGTACTGATGTGTTATCGACCAGAACGATAAATAAGGCACGCAGGCGCATGCGGCAAGCAAAACGGATGCCAGAATGGCCTTGAACAAGGAATCAAAAATCACACCGTTAAGTACTCTATGGGTACAAAAAAGAGTACGAAAAAAAACATTTGTAATTCTCTTTGAAGTACCGATGTGATATCGACCAGAACGATAAATAAGGCACGCCGGCGCAAACGGCAAGCAAAACGGAGGCAAGAATGTCCTTGTACAAGGAATCAAAAATCACACTGTTATGTACTCAATGGGTATGAAAAAAAGTACGAAAAAAATGTTTGTAATTCTCTTTGAAGTACTGATGTGATATCGAGCAGAACGATAAATAAGGCACGCTGGCGCAAACGGCAAGCCAAACGGAGGCCAGAATGGCCTTGTACAAGGAATCAAAAATCACACAATTAAGTACTCTATGGGTATGAAAAAAAGTACGAAAAAATGTTTGTAATTCTCTTTTAAGTACTGATGTGGTATCGACCAGAACGATAAATAAGGTACGCCGGCGCAAACGGAAAGCAAAACGGAGGCCCGAATGGCCTTGTACAAGGAATCAAAAATCACAACGTTAAGTACTCTATGGGTACAAAACAAAGTGCGTAAAAAACGTTTGTACTTCTCAATGAAGTACTGATGTGTTATCGACCAGAATGATAAATAAGGCACGCCGGCGCAAACGGCAAGCAAAATGGAGGCCAGAATGGCCTTGTACAAGGAATCAAAAATCACACCGTTAAGTACTCTAAGGGTACAAAAAAGAGTACCAAAAAAAACGTTTGTAATTCTCATTGAAGTACTGATGTGATATCGACTAGAACGATAAATAAGGCACACCGGCAGAAACGGCAAGCAAAACGGTGGCCAGAATGGCCTTGTACAAGGAATCAAAAATCACACGGTTAAGTACTCTATGGTTACGAAAAAAAACGTTTGTAATTCTCTTTGAAGTACTGATGTAATATCGACCAGAACGATAAATAAGGCACGCCAGCGCAAACGGCAAGCAAAACGGAGGCCAGAATGGTCTTGTACAAGGAATCAAAAATGACACAGTTAAGTACTCTATGGGTATGAAAAAAACGTTTTAATTCTCTTTGAAATACTGATGTGGTATCGACCAGAATGATAAATAAGGTACGCCGGCGCAAACGGCAAGCAAAACGGAGGTCGGAATGGCCTTGTACAAGGAATCAAAAATCACACCGTTAAGTACTCTATGGGTACAAAACAAAGTACGCAAAAAACGTTTGTACTTCTCATTGAAGTACTGATGTGTTATCGACCAGAACGATAAATAAGGCACGCCGGCGCAAACGTCAAGCAAAACGGAGGCCAGAATGGCCTTGTACAAGGAATCAAAAATCACACCGTTAAGTACTCTATGGGTACAAAAAAGAGTACGAAAAAAAACGTTTGTAATTCTCTTTGAAGTACTTATGTGATATCGACCAGAACGATAAATAAGGGATGCCGGCGCAAACGGCAAGCAAAACGGAAGTCAAAATGGCCTTGTACAAGGAATCAAAAATCACCGTTAAGTACTCTATGTGTACAAAACAAAGTACGTAAAAAACGTTTGTACTTCTCATTGAAGTACTGATGTGTTATCGACCAGAACGATAAATAAGGCACGCCGCGGCATACGGCAAGCAAAACGGATGCCATAATGGCCTTGAACTAGGAATCAAAAATCACACCGTTAAGTACTCTATGGGTACAAAAAAGAGTATGAAAAAAAACATTTGTAATTATCTTTGAAGTACTGATGTGATATCGACCAGAACGATAAATAAGGCACTCCGGCGCAAACGGCAAGCAAAACGGATGCAAGAATGGCCTTGTACAAGGAATCAAAAATCACACAGTTATGTACTCAATGGGTACGAAAAAAAGTATGAAAAAAAATGTTTGTAATTCTCTTTGAAGTACTGATGTGATATCGACCAGAACGATAAATAAGGCACGCCGGCGCAAACGGCAAGCAAAACGGAGGCCAGAATGGCCTTGTACAAGGAATCAAAAATGACATAGTTAAGTACTCTATGGGTATGAAAAAAAGTACGAAAAAACGTTTGTAATTCTCTTTGAAGTACTGATGTGGTATCGACCAGAACGATAAATAAGGCCCGCCGGCGCAAACGGAAAGCAAAATGGAGGTCAGAATGGCCTTGTACAAGGAATCAAAAATCACAACGTTAAGAACTCTATGGGTACAATACAAAGTACGTAAAAAACGTTTGTACTTCTCAATGAAGTACTGATGTGTTAATGACCAGAATGATAAATAAGGCACGCCGGCGCAAACGGCAAGCAAAACGGAGGTCATAATGGCTTTGTACAAGGAATCAAAAATCACACCGTTAAGTACTCTATGGGTACAAAAAAGTGTATGAAAAAAAACGTTTGTAATTCTCATTGAAGTACTGATGTGATATCGACCAGAACGATAAATAAGGCACACCGGCAGAAACGGCAAGCAAAACGGTGGCCAAAATGGCCTTATACAAGGAATCAAAAATCACACAATTAAGTACTCTATGGGTACGAAAAAAAGTACAAAAAAAACGTTTGTAATTCTCTTTTTGAAGTACTGATGTGATATCGACCAGAACGATAAATAAGGCACGCCAGCGCAAACGAAAAGCAAAACGGAGGCCAGAATGGCCTTGTACAAGGAATCAAAAATCACACAGTTAAGTGCTCTATGGGTACGAAAAAATGTACGAAAAAAAACGTTTGTAATTCTCTTTGAAGTACTGATGTGATTCGACCAGAACGATAAATAAGGCATGCCAGCGCAAACGGCAAGCAAAACGAAGGCCAGAATGGCTTTGTACAAGGAATCAAAAATCACACAGTTTAGTACATTATGGGTACGAAACAAAACGTTTGTAATTCTCTTTGAAATACTGATGTGGTATCGACCAGAACGATAAATAAGGTACGCCGGCACAAACGGCAAGCAAAACGGAGGTCAGAATGGCCTTGTACAAGGAATCAAAAATCACACCAATAAGTACTCTACGGGTACAAAACAAAGTACGTAAAAAACTTTTGTACTTCTCATTGAAGTACTGATGTGTTATCGACCAGAATGATAAATAAGGCATGCCGGCGCAAACGGCAAGCAAAACGGAGGCCAGAATGCCTTGTACAAGGAATCCAAAATCACACAGTTAAGAACTTTATGGGTACGAAAAAAAGTATGAAAAAACGTTTGTAATTCTCTTTGAAGTACAGATGTGGTATTGACCAGAACGATAAATAAGGTACGCCGGCGCAAACGGCAAGCAAAACGGAGGTCAGAATGGCCTTGTACAAGGAATCAAAAATCACACCGTTAAGTACTATATGGGTACGAAAAAAAGTACGAAAAAAAACGTTTGTAATTCTCTTTGAAGTATTGATGTGATATCGACCAGAACGATAAATATGGCACGCCAGCGCAAACGGCAAGCAAAACGAAGGCCAAAATGGCCTTGTACAAGGAATCAAAAATCACACAGTTCAGTACTCTATGGGTACGAAACAAAATGTTTGTAATTCTCTTTGAAATACTGATGTGGTATCGACCAGAACGATAAATAAGGTACGCCGGCGCAAACGGAAAGCAAAACGGAGGTCAGAATGGCCATGTACAAGGAATCAAAAATCACAACGTTAAGTACTCTATGGGTACAAAACAAAGTACGTAAAAAACGTTTGTACTTCTCAATGAAGTACTGATGTGTTATTGACCAGAATGATAAATAAGGCACGCCGGCGCAAACCGCAAGCAAAACGGAGGCCATAATGGCCTTGTACAAGGAATCAAAAATCAGACCGTTAAGTACTCTATGGGTACAAAAAAAAGTATGAAAAAAAACGTTTGTAATTCTCATTGAAGTACTGATGTGATATCGACCAGAACGTTAACAAGGCACACCGGCAGAAAAGGCAAGCAAAACGGAGGCCAAAATGGCCTTGTACAAGGAATCAAAAATCACACAGTTAAGTACTCAATGGGTACGAAAAAAGTACAAAAAAAAACGTTTGTAATTCTCTTTGAAGTACTGACGTGATATCGACCAGAACAATAAATAAAACACGCCCGGCATAAGCGGCAAGCAAAACGGAGGCCAGAATGGCCTTGTACAAGGAATCAAAAATCACACAGTTAAGTACTCTATGGGTACGAAAAAAGTACAAAAAAACGTTTGTAATTCTCTTTGAAATACTGATGTGATATCGACCAGAACGATAAATAAGGCACGCCGGCGCAAACGGCAAGCAAAACGGAGGCCAGAATGGCCTTGTACAAGGAATCAAAAATCACACAGTTAAGTACTCTATGGGTGCGAAAAAAAGCGTTTGTAATTCTCTTTGAAATATTGATGTGATATCGACGAACGATAAATAAGGCACCCGGCACAAACGGCAAGCAAAAGCGAGGCCAGAATGGCCTTGTACAAGGAATCAAAAATCACACAGTTAAGTACTCTATGGAGTACGAAAAAAGTATGAAAAAAATGTTTGTAATTCTCTTTGAAGTACTGATGTGATATCGACGAACGATAAATAAGGTACGGCGCAAACGGCAAGCAAAACGGAGGCCAGAATGGCCTTGTACAAGGAATCAAAAATCACACCGTTAAGTACTCTATGGGTACAAAACAAAGTACGTAAAAAACGTTTGTACTTCTCATTGAAGTACTGATGTGATATCGACCAGAACGATAAATAAGGCACGCCGGCGCAAACGGCAAGCAAAACGGAGGCCAGAATGGCCTTGTACAAGGAATCAAAAATCACACAGTTAAGTACTCTATGGGTACAAAAAAGAGTACGAAAAAAAACGTTTGTAATTCTCTTTGAAGTACTGATGTGATATCGACCAGAACGATAAATAAGGCACGCCGGCGCAAACGGCAAGCAAAACGGAGGTCAGAATGGCCTTGTACATGGAATCAAAAATCACCGTTAAGTACTCTATGGGTACAAAACAAAGTACGTAAAAAACGTTTGTACTTCTCATTGAAGTACTGATGTGTTATCGACCAGAACAATAAATAAGGCACGCAGGCGCATACTGCAAGCAAAACGGATGCCAGAATGGCCTTGAACTAGGAATCAAAAATCACACCGTTAAGTACTCTATGGGTACAAAAAAGAGTACGAAAAAAACATTTGTAATTCTCTTTGAAGTACCGATGTGATGTCGACCAGAACGATAAATAAGGCACGCCGGCGCAAACGGCAAGCAAAACGGAGGCAAGAATGGCCTTTTACAAGGAATCAAAAATCACACAGTTATGTACTGAATGGGAATGAAAAAAAGTACGAAAAAAAACGTCTTGAAAATCTCTTTGAAGTAATCGATACGTGATATCGACTTTTTCGAAAGCAACAAGGCAGTTTTACGAATGGCCTTGTACAAGATAAAATAACGGTGTACAAAACGGAGGTTGCTAATGGTTTTCAGGCTAAGCGAAATCCAAAAATCGCTGACCACACCACCCCACTTAAGATAGAAAACAAATGTTTGTAATTCATTTAGTCTAGCGATGTGGTATCGTGAAACGTTAATTAAATAAAGCAGCGCCAACGGCATGTAGCGAATCAGAATGGACATTAAGTCGGACACATGACTTATAAGATGAGCTCAATCTGTATGAATCATCCACATGATCATTGAATTGTTGTC
>JAMYXJ010000428.1:0-22480 GCA_024500145.1 Gentiana dahurica var. dahurica | reverse complement strand
TTCATCCAGAAGAGACTCGGACGCTCCTATCATCGAGGTTGACGAAGAGGAATAGGAGCTAGAGATCCCCCTTATCCAGAGGCCATCTCGGCCCAGGTCGGGGAAGTTGGTGTTGAAGAGAGGCCTGAAAAGAGGAGTAGGTCCGAGTGTGGATTGGGTTTGAGAACCGATTCTCCCAACAAAGGGAGAGATGAAGGAACATCTGAGACTCCCTGAGAGGACGGAGAGGCTGAGATCGATTTCGGCTCTTTGCCTTCTTCGAATGCTCCGGCGCAAGAGATTTCTCAAGTGTCCGATCTGGAGCTGCTCAAGGTAGGCTTTGAGGCCATGAGATACGTAAGTTTCATTTCTCTGTGTTTATGGTTTTATCCTTATCAAATTGTTTTTACCATATGCTGTGTCTGCACAGGGAACGTTTGTGGGCCAAGAGATTTTTTGCCGACTTTCGCGCTCGTTTGCCGAGTGCGAGAAAAGGACTTCTGATCTTAAATCCAAGAATGAGAGGATAAAGGAGCTCAAGGAACTGTTGAGCGCTCAAGCATAGTAGATGGAGGATCTGAGGTCGGAACACGCCGCCTATCTCCAAGAGTTCATGGATGAACACCTGGAGAAGGAGGCTGAGCGAGACAGACATATTGTAAAGGTCATGGGCGAGCTCTCCACTCTAGATGGAACTGTCCGGGCCTTTCCTAATCGGCTTCAGGAGGCTTCTTCCCAAGCTATCCGAGACTACAAGGCTTCTCCTGACTTCATTGAGTCTTTGAAACGGCTGCTGAGCCCTGCCATGAGGGCCAGTTATGTGTTGGGGGTAGATGATTGCAAGACTCATATTCCTGAGCTCCTCACTGAGAATCGGGCCCATAAAGATATGTACATTCCCAGCACGGACACAATGTATTCCGTCCGGGTAAAGGAGTTCCAAGCAGGAGTGGATCTCACAGCTAAGTACCCCACGGCTGAAGCCGCTTGCCGACCTTCTAATGCGACCGAACCCTCGAGTTCATCCCCCGGGATCAGATTAGATCAGGCTTTTAACGCCCATACCTATTTATGTGTAGGATTTGTAATTGTAATTCTCATTTGTAACTCTCATTGTTTATTAATGAAAGTAATTTTCTATATAATTTACTTTAACTATTAAATGTCGATAACGGTGAGGTATCATTGCCCCCAGTATGCCTCACTTGGCACGCCATGGTTGGCATACTTCTACTATTTTTATGAGCTGAGCTTAGTGCACGTGGCCTAGATTTTTTCGGCTTGCAACGGGTATTTAACATCTTTCAAATTGGACATGTTGGTCGAATCCTCGTCAGATCTACGGCGATCCTTTACAGGTCGAACTGACTTTTCACGTGAAAAGGTTGTGCGAGCGGGGCCAAGCTAGGGTGACTTCTTGCAGTTAGTTGACGGCGAGCCGGGCTAGATTGGACTGACTTCTCGCATTAAAAGATTATACGAGCGGGGCCAGGCTAGGCTGACTTCTCTTTTTAGTTTACGGAGAGCCGGGCCAGGTTGGACTGACTTCTCACATGAAAGAATATGCGAGCGGGGCCAGGCTAGGATGACTTCTTATTTTTAGTTTACGGTGAGCCGGGCCAGGTCGGACTGACTTCTCGCGTACGAGCAGGGCTAGGCTAGGCTGACTTCTCGTTTTTAGTTTACGGCGAGCCGGGCTAGGTCGGACTGACTTCTTTCGTGAAAAGGTTGTGCAAGCAGGACTAGGCTAGGCTGAATTCTCGTTGTTGGTTGACGACGAGCCGGGCCAGATCGGACTGACTTTTCACGTGAAAATATTATACAAGCGGGGCCAGGCCAAGCTGACTTCTCGTTTTTAGTTGACGGCGAGCTGGGCTAGAACGGACTGACTTTTCGCATGAAAAGATTATACGAGCAAGGCCATGCTAGGCTGACTTCTCGTTCTTAGTTTAGTGGATACATTATGTTAGGGACTTTTATTTATTGTTTTTCGAAAAGTATGTCGATTGGTGGAGTTAATGTAAGGCTTCAGCGTTGGCATTTGAAATCGGCTAGATCCAGATGGTACGATCGAATCATAGATTTTTCCGAGTCATGATACGTTTGAATAGAGAGAAATATGAAATGGTTTTAAAGGTTCCTACAAACAACCCAAACGAAAGATGGATATTTGATTTCCACAACGGTGCACATATATACCGCATTGGCATATATAGTAATTTTTACAAGGGAACTTCATCCTATGGATTTGGCATCGATCTAAGCAGTAGGATAAGAAG
Organism: Gentiana dahurica var. dahurica; assembly: GCA_024500145.1. Classification (NCBI taxonomy): domain Eukaryota; kingdom Viridiplantae; phylum Streptophyta; class Magnoliopsida; order Gentianales; family Gentianaceae; genus Gentiana; species Gentiana dahurica. Next base: position 20,222 of record JAMYXJ010000428.1, on the reverse strand, counting down.
CTTGCATAGCGATACCGCAAAGGCCTTCCTTTGCAACAATATCTCTTTTCATGCGGATATATCCATCTTCACCCCAGCTAGTTCCCCATGAGTTCTTCACCAACCAATATTTGGAGCCATCGCTTGTTCCATAACCAACCGCTGTGACGCCATGGTCCAAGTCAGTGCCGCAGTCCCCTGTGAAAACACCACTTGAGTAGAACTGGAATGCTGAGCCACTTGCGTCAATAGCGACAGAAATTGGTTGGTTGGCGACGGCCTTCAACAAAGCTGACTCGCTATTGACGGGGACATCTTCATGCCCGGTGATCTTAGCCGCATGGTTTGCTTTTTTATTAGCATTACATGTGCCATCAGCTGCTTGATAGGGATAGTTAGCTTCAGTGGTGAGTCCATTGTTTCCTACGATGAACTCGAAGGCATCGTCCATAAGTCCTCCATTGCATCCTTCATCTTTGCTAGTGTCACAATCGACAAGCTCTTGTTCAGACAAGGAGATCAGCTTACCATTGGTCAGTTGGTTGATTCCTTCTGTTGCTGCAACGGCTGAAAATGCCCAACAACACCCTGTACGTACACCCAAAAAAAGATGCATGTTAATAAATCAATCTTTATGTTCTTGAATTGAAAAAGTGGATGATTGACTTAATTACCGCATTGACCCTGATCCTTTATTCCCGTAACAGCACCCTTGGTTCTCCAATCTATTGCGGCGGGAATAGCAGATACATTTTCATACTTGAAAGACGTCGACAATGGTCTCGTTAATCTGGATGCGGCTTTGTATCCATTACGTGCCTTGCTAAACTCCTCGTTCGTCAAATCTGCAAATTTATTGACCGCTAATTTGTAAGAGCGAGTCCCGGCCTTATTGAAGGATTCAATGAACTTAATATTGTCTTTGAAGATCTCGAATCGAACAGCCTTCTCTGCTTCATCTTTATAGACAATTCCATACTGAGCCATCCACTGCTCATGTCTTTCACCCATTAAGGCCTCATCCAAGTTGCGGGCTGAGGCATAGGAAATGGAAGAAAAGGTCACTACTACAACTAGTAGCGACACCAAAATTGCTGCCTTCAAAGCCATCATGGATATGAGCTTGCTTTAATTTCCAAAAATGATTCGATGTACTTATTATATTAGTTGTTCAATGAATTAATGATATATTCAGTATAGCTGGTGTGTGTGGTATTTATAGAATTTCTTGATCGTATGAAAGATAATTAATTAATTGCCGGACGCCCGAGAAATGCCGGCAGGTTATGTAAGGAATCGACAAGTAAAGCTCCATTGCTTGGACGTTGCTTGAAATGAATCTACCCTTTTCCTTATCAAGCACAAAGACAAAACATTGATCGCCCTTACACTAAGGTATCAAAAATAAATCAGATCTTTCGATCTTTCTTTTTCTTTTTTCCACCTATCTTTCATCCAAAAATAAAGTTTAAATTTCTTTTGAGCAGTTATACTAAGCAAAAAGATTTAGGGGAGTTGGGAAGAAGGACAAAGACATTTCATCAATTAAGTAGAATATCTGCTTTTTAAAACTTTTGCGTAAAGGAAAACTATTTTATTTTTATTCTTTTAATTTTCTGGCGCTATATCTCCCCAAGAAAAATAAAAACCAACACATTTTTTTTTTCTCATCCATCGTTTTTACACACCCATATCTCTCAATCTAGAAATCTAAATTTAAAAATTCTTTCACCAAATTTTTTATTTTTTTCATGATCTTTATTTTGAGACCACATTCAACATATTCCGACATGTAAGAACATAAGGAATGTTAAATTTCCATTGATATCATTTGAGCATTACATCAGTGTTTTATAGGCCTTGAATTCTTAATCATAAAGGCTACATTTATTACGAAATATCATGGAGAACAACATAGGGGGAGTCTTTTCACACCTATAGGTTATCCTGACCGAATTTGGGTCAGGATAAATAATTCCTTATCCTGACCGAATTTGGGTCGGGATAAATAATTCTTTCTAGACCCAACAGCGGTCAGAAAGCACTTCCTTACCCAACAGCGGTCCGTAAAAATAGGTGTGTTAAGATTTTTTTAGGTGAGAAAAGACTTTACCATAAAATGAAATCAATCATCATTATTGTCTATCGCAACCGTATCTTCAACACGCCCCCGCAATCTCATGGTAATGCAATGAACATGAAGATTGGCTTGCAATAAAATGACTCTGCAGAACATATAACATCACGAACTCAAAATGACTTCTTGGCTTCCTTAGAATTGTGTCGAGTGTTTGTTGGCACAAAACATTCGCAACTTCTCCTCCGCATCAATCTGCTATCTACCGTTTGAATCTGCAATTGATGATTTTTTTTATAAAGAGATTTGAAAAGAATGGATATAGAAAGTTTAAAAACCGAAGAGGAGAGGACGAAATATTCGGAGTGAAAACCCTAAATAGAATTATAATAGAAGAATAATAGATTATGACTTGTTGGGGAGCCATTGGCGAAGTTGTAAAGACGATATGTAGACAACGGGGGCAGATGCAGCCATATTAAATGGTGGTAATGTGAAAAGAGGATGCTAGAACTGAGTGAATTGTAGCAAGAAAAAGAGAGAGGGAACACGACGACTTTAAATTTGGGAAGAGGAAATTCCAACAAATAGCCATGGATAGAAGCAATATAGCAACATACGTACATGTTCACTACTAGAGAGAAATCTAAGACGTAAGATGATGGTGGCCATATGAATGATTGCTAAGATTTTGTTCTTGAAAAAAAAAATACCAACCAAAGAAGAAGCAAAGAGTTTATTTAGACAATTGAGATAACATAAAAAATAATGGAAAAAAAATATAAAAGTGGAGGGGTGAGGGTTCGTTTAGATTAATATTACGAACCCCCACCCAAACGAATTCCTTGCAGAATTCCTCAGAATCCAAAAGACGTTAGTTGAAAAGCTCCGATACCATGTAAGAATATAAGGAATGTTAAATTTCCATTGATATCATTTGAGTATTACATAAGTGTATTATAGGTCTTGAATTCTTAATCACCAATGCTACATTTATTACAAAATATCATGGAGAATAAAATAAAATCAATCATCATTATTGCATTCATTATTGCCTATCGCAACTGTATCTTCAACACGACGTGATTTCAGAAATCTGATGTCGAAATTCACTATTGTTCGAAATTCACTGTCGATATAAATTGATTTTCGAGAATCACTAGGGAGATTCACTGAATGAAGTTCGACCGTGAATCTCACGAAAAATGATGTAATTATATCGAACCAAGTCTCAAAACGAAGAGTATCGAAAAATAATAAATTCAGTGAATTATTATTTTTCATGTGCCGTCCTCTTCCATAGCATAAACCGGGTCATTAATAAGTGTAAAAACTTTGTGTGCTTTCATTCTTCATTAAAAAGGGTCATCATTTTCCATAGCATAAACTGGATTATTAAAAATTGTAAGAACTCATAACAGTAGGTATGCATTATATAATGAAAATAAAGGAATAATGATAATAAAGAAATATAATATTTACGTATCAGACTGTGGAATTTGTTTGTATACTATATTTATTGTACATATGTTGGTGTTGTCTAGTTGATCATTGGGTTTGATCAACACCTTAGTTGTTGATATTGAAGTTCCCTTTGATTTTTATCTTAATCTCAATATGAACATCTCCTTTCTCTCATACAGAACTTGCAGCCTTCTACAAACCAATGCAATTCAGTGGTAATAGCAGTTGGTTCCAGTGTCGAAGGGAAAGATATCAATGGCAGCTTGGTTCATAGGATCCTAGATTCAGGAGCCACTTCCCAATTACTTTTTCATACATAACCAAACTCCTATGGTCCCTACATCTACATCATCGAGTCACTCTAAATGCCGGAACCACTGCATACAACCCAACATGTATGAAAGGTGGTAGGGCCGGGGTGAACTGTCTCTCGAATAAGCCTGGGAAGGGACCCTACTAGACCTATTTTGGTTGACCATGTTGTTGGTAGTTAAACGAATCATGAGGTGGATGAGGAGGAGGAATCTGGTAGGAAGAGGATAAAAGCCTCTCAGAAGTATTCCGAGAAAATACATCTGACGTGTGGAGCAAAGGCTGCCCCTAAGTTCTCCCCTGAGTTTGTCCTTGAGTTTTCCCATGTAATTGCCCTTGAGTCCTTGGAGAGGGTGGTGTTAAAGCAGTAAAAGGAACTGGCTCTGATGATGCGAGAGAGTCTTGACCAGAACGGCTTGCTAAAGAGCCCGCCTGTCACCTGCCATAACTGAGAAAGGGGAAAGGTTAGAACCGCTCTTAAACAAAGATTCAAAAATTAAAGATTAACATCCTAGAAAGCGCTGTTTATGCCCAAATTTTCCCAACTTATGCTCTGATACCAACTTAACGCCCCGCTCCTGGATACCGAGTCCTTATCCGGAAATGGAACGTTCAGCAGTGACAATTAGAGAAAACCCTAATATACCATATAAGCCTTACGTCATATCGGAGTAATTCAAGAGAAATGCGGAAGAAGAAACAGACAAAAGACTCGGGAAGTTGACCCTTGGGGTCTTCCAAAATAACTGCTCAACCGAATACAACTGCCGTCAAACTAAATCATGAATAATAGAAACGAATTAACCATGTCCAAAAAGAAGAAACAACTATAAAAATAAAAAAACAAAAAAAAAACTAAAGCATAAGAAACTCCAAAGCTCCATCCTAAACTTGCTCTTCAAACTCATCATCATAGTCATCTTCAACCTGCATTTCTTCTCTTCCCAAATAGAGGGGTAAGCTCATGTATTAACCTCAGTAAGGAGAAAGTAGATCAAAAGAGAAATTCATGTTTGTCAAATGCCGGGATACATGACATGAACCTACTTTATCCAGTTACAAAACATATGAAAGCATAACTTGAATCATAAAGGAAAGCCACTTTAAAACCAAACTTTACATGATGTATAGGAAAACATTCCTTTTAAGCATGCATATTAACTACATTCAGTTCATCTTGTACTTATGTGTTCGTTTCATTAACTACTTACTTAGCATGTTTGTGTCCTTGTCATGTTCTTGTACTTTGTCATGTCATGTGCCATGTTTATGTTTCTTGTTTAACACATAAAACCCAAATATTTCAGAGTACAACGCCATGATGAAAACCCAACATGGATTCCATGGTGCAACTTCGGGTAATATGACTAGCACATCCCACATGACACGTAAAATCATGGTATTTTTGTAATACATCGAACTTCAACAGGGTAATTAACTAGTCATACGGCCAAATACGACATGTGAGTCAATCGCAATGCTCTTGTAAGTCATTACGGTAAGTAATTGCACCTCACCAAGACTATACGGACACAAGTAAAACATGTAAGAGCACATAAGGCAACATATCTAATCAACGTGAGAATACAAAGGCCATAGCAACACCCAAACTACCAGCATATCTCCGCTACTCATATTAAAACAGATTGCATGAAATTATCCAGAAAACAGATCGCATGCTGAAAATATAGTCTACGTCACTAAATGATTACAAATTCTAACACTACGAATTCTAACTTAAAAATTATCAAAACTACGAATTAAACGAGAACTACGATGATTACCTTCACAAGACGAAACCAAACTCAAACCTACTGTTGGAACTGAAACTGCTTCGTATTCAGCACTTTGATCTGCAGAACGAACCCAGAAAGTCAAACTGATCCACCAAGAATTTTGACTCATGCACTTTCCCGGGAGGTCATGCGGACTGTAGCCAAGCTTCTTTCTGAAATCGCAAAAACTGAGTCCTATGGGTGGTTGGGAGCCTTTTTATAGACTCTTAAGTCGGTTTTCAACAACTTAGAGGAAAAAAAGAACTTAAATAGAAAAGGAAAATGAAACCTAATTTCGAAACACTAAAACACACTTACTAGGTGCTGGGAGAGTTTACAGTAATATTATGACGATCTCTGGTCAAAGACAGTTATACAACCACCACAATTACAATGGCATTTATAATTATATAAGCGGTCAATCCAACGTACGTATTCTTAATACACGTCCACGTATTTGTTAAAGTGTCAGCACACTTTAATAGATGGGATTACTGTGTTCATAAGACAGAAGATACCTGATACATGCTGGTTTAACCGTATTAATGATGTCGTATTTATTAATACAAACTAGTGATATTTTTTTTCGATATCTACGACTAGTGATATTCAAGAACTAAATCATTTACTTTGAATCGAGATCTCATCAATCATAATCTCACATTATGTATTCTCTATTACGATTTGATTCAAGAAACGATATTATATATTATCGGTTAGCTCATTAAATTAAAAAATACATATTAACAGAAATGTCATTTAACACATGCATAAACAAGCATAGTAGTAATGATCCGACTCAGTTTAATCATTTCAACCTGATTGGGTTTAAGGCACTACACTAACACATCGAACCAGATTTGCTCAAACGCCTTGATTATGAGGTCGTGATACTCATTCGAATTAAGAGTAAGGTAACATGCTAGAAGATCTTCCAAATCATTTGAAGCCCTGATGTTATTTTCCAAAATCATCTCCATCATCGATTCCCTGAAATCCTTTTCTGGATCAAACGATGCCTTCACAACCGCAAAACTTTCAGGAAATGCCTCTTTGTTGTTAGAATTCAGTCGTTTCTGATTTCCCGAAATGCTCCTTCTCCCAACCGGACCCTGGTTTTTCTTGCTAGAAATTCTTGGAGAATTTGTTCTCAGCTTTATACCTGCAGGTGGTGAAGAAGCATATTTTTTTCGTGCAGGCTTTTTCCTTGGAGTTGTCTTCATCATTCCTTTTTTAGCTCTGCCACTTTCTTCCTTGAGATTATTGATAGAAAGTGAATCAAGAATTTCAATTTCTAGCAACTGTGGTGAGATCATGCTAAAGTTTGTTCCTTTTTCATCTGGGACATCATTAAATTTCTTGTTCTTAGTAAAAATTGGAGGAAGATCCAACACTGGGATCGTATCGAATGCATCTAACTTGTCACTAGACTTAACAAAACTTGTTTCTTTAACATCAATTATGATGTCTGCATCAGAATAGCTGAATCCACAGCTGCAAGGACTTGACTCTAAAGCAGCTAGTCCCTTCGAAAATTCAGGTTGATCATTGGTGTCCCAGTCCGACTCAAATTCAATTGAGGGAGATTTGTAAATCAGAAAGTCCCTGTCAACAGAACTCTCAGAACGTGATTTATTAAAGGAGGTAGCAATTCTTCTTGGTGAAGGTTTGTAGATAGTCTTTCTTCTTGATTTTCTCTGTGATGAAGATGGTCTTCTTGGAAGATGAGGGAAAATATCATCAATATCAGAGACCCTGAAACTTCTGGGTTGGTCTTGAATATTGCAACAAGGCTGCTTTGATTGGGAAAGGTGAGGCTTTTTTATATGTGAAGCTGTTGTTGAAAGAGATGAGTGGTTTTTCTTGGAGGATTGGGAGGTTTTGGTTTTGCCCATTTCTCTAAGTTTATAAAACCATGCATTTGGTATCATATCTGATAACCTGAATCTGTGATTTCCCATTGATAAATGTATAAAAACAAAAACAAAAACCAAAGACACAATTCTTCTCTCTTCTGGAATCCCTGTGTAAGTTAAGGAATACTTTGATGAAAGAAGAAAGAAGAGCTTGTATGAGGATTTTTGCAGTCAGAGGCTTCTAATTGACCTTTCCAATAAATGATATGATCACTTATCATTACATTATATAATTAGTTTTTTTTTTTCTTTTTGAAGGGCATTATATAATTAGTTCACTAATAAATGTAATTTACAATTCATATTGTTACATAATGTTGTGGTAGCAAATAACGACAATATCATTTTCCTTTCTCCTTTAGCATAATGTTGGAATTGTAAGTGGAGAAAGCAATAAGGTTGGTGATTGTCTCCCTTAATCATCACAGACGGCGGAATATGTTTTTTTTAATTTTTCTAATCAAAAAATCTATTTCCAGGATAATATGACCACAAAAGAGTTTGACAAAATCGCTTTTAGAACAATAATTACGATAAAACCGAGTTTTACACTATAATCAAAGTGTACAATATGTTGTGTCGTTTTGTAACGGACATAGTATTACTATTTTATAATTCGGTTGAATATTTATGAAATAAAATATTGCTGACAATGCATGAAATCGTTTAAGTTACGATTTGAATATAATGCGAGAAATTGAATCCTTTAGAAAATAATCCGATTATTAATTAGATGATGTTTATTGTGATTTTTCGTTGTGTCGATAATGACTACCTACGTACTCGGTGATTTTGGATCAAAACAACATCGTAGTTCTGATAATGAGAATGACATTCCTTTCAAATAGGTTTATTCATGCGGGTTAGTGCATTCCCACACGTTTTTCCTGATTTTAGGGGGGTCATGCAGCAGTTATTGCTTGTACCTTAATGGAATGACAATCACGGAAACATACAATTGTGGTATAAGGTCTTGCATAATGTCCCGAATGACCAGTAATGGAGAGCTCATGCCGTATGAGATCGTGTACGCCTCGTAGCGAGGTGGACATAGTGTTCGAGGCTATCATGTACCAGGTCGGCAGTATGAAGTCATAGGCGGCTTGTACCGAGCTGATTTGAGACTTGTCGAGGTCGGTTGATACGGAGCCCAGTATATGGTTGAGCACATGCTAGCCTAATTGTTGTAATGATTTGATAACTCTTTATGATTGTCACGTGTATGATTATGTGTCATACCTATTTCAATAGCCCCCCAGCCCTGAGCTGGGACGTAAGTCGTAGGTTCGGTCAGCCAATATGTGACGTGGCACAAATTAAGAGGCTAGACCTGAATTGTTTCTGACGCGATTGATGTCTGTCAGCCTGTTTGGTAAAATTCAAATCATTTCTCCTTCGATCGAGACGTTGTTTCGTATGCAATCAATCAGATGAGACCAACAAGCAACGGTCGAAGAGCGTCCACAAGAGTTCCGCTTATAAATGAGATAATTCTCTTTCTTTTATTTCTTTGTCATTTTCTCAGAAATTTTTCCAATTTGAAACGGGGATTCGTTCCCGATCCTTTCTTAGGGCATGCGAATATTTTGGGGAACTCTTTATATATCTTCTTCTTATTTAGATAGTTAGAACATTTCCTCAGTATCCATGGCTAAAAATCATAGTTCTTCTTTTCAACAGGGTTCTAGCCAACCTGACAACCCTGTGAAGCCCAAGAAAGCCCGAACTAGCTCATCTAACCCATCTACCGGGGGGGCTTGAGTGAGAGGTATTCAAACCAAGTTGAAGCTAGCTGAAATGTAGAATGTTTGTAAGGATTACAATATAGACACCAGTGTATTTGATCCATACCTTCCGACCTGTACCGAGAGGGCTTGCGGCCCCCTCAAGGATTAATCATTGTCTATGTTCAACACTTAGAAGCTGGCTATAGGTTCCCAATGATACCTGAAACGTCGTTTGTTTTGTCCCATTATGATCGGAGTGTTGCACAAATCTTCCCAGTGGGATCCGGATGATTGTGGGCTTTGCCCTTCTTTGCCGGATAGTAGACCAGCCCTCTTCTGCTTAATAATTCCGAACATTTTATAGTATAATAAATTCTAGACACTCTTCAGACTGATTCTACTTTATTCGCTTCGCTTCGCTTCGCTGAAGTGGGAAGACGAAGCTTAGTCTTCTGAATGAATGTCCTTCTTCCATTATGGAATGAAAAAATGAATTATGTTTTGTTCGAGCTCTCAAAGATCTTGTGGTGAGGTCGTGGAGGAATGAGGATACAATACCGGATCCGTATCCCAATGATGCTCATGTCGACATAGTCAATTACATCCGTGATCTCAAAAAGAGTCTTCCTACTTCTAACTTTTCCTCACGTGCGCTGGACTTGGCTGAACTAGGAATAAGGGTCTAGAAAATTATTGCTCTCTCCCTCCCCGACGAGAGGGAAACAAGCAGATGTGATTGTTGGGTCCTTGAACACCAAAAGCTTTTGTCTTGGGTGTTCGAGAGGATGCTCATTCGCCAACAAAAAAAAAACTACCATGGTTGTTGGGACCTCGAATGCTAAAAATGTTGCTCCTAGCATTCTGCAGGCTGAACTATTTTCTTCCCTCTCGAAGAAGCCAACCCTAAAGGATAAGGAGAAAAGGCATGTACGTCTCGATAAGAATGAATCTTGGGCCAAGAAGAGTCAAACTGGAAAATCTCTTATTGATGTGAGTGATGAGATGTTGTGATCTTTCAGGTTTTATCTTTCATACGATGGCTGGTGGATGTCAATCTGATACTCGAACCTCCTCAAAAGTGCTTCAAGAAAAACTAGGTTTTTTCTTCTTTACGATGGCTTAGACAATAAACGAATTTCTCTCTTCTGTGTAGCAAGTGCCGCAAATCACAATATGTATATTAGTGTTAGGAGAATGTTCTTTCTATTGTGTAAACTCTAGGCCAATTCTTGTGTGAACCCACGTCTCTTCTCCTTAAAGAAAAATAAAACTATTTTACAAATAAAAAAACAAATTTATAATTTAATTAATTATTTAACAAGTAAATTAATACACATACGATAAGATCTGAGAAAATTTCTCTTACCGAATTAATCACAAGTGGAGCCATTAATTGTATCAATGGGATTATATAAAATGTCTTTTAATTTTATTATTTGACCGATAAATAATATTTTGCATATTATTATCTATTAAACAGACCAATTATTTAATATTTATTTTCGTCCCGAAGTATCATAATTTACTCGCATGTTAGGAGCCAACCCGGGACCATGATATAACCGGTAACTTCAATAAATTAAATAAAATAATTATCGAACAAATTATTTCGATCCAACTTATTAATTCCAAAATTAGGCTCTCAATATTATTGAGTGTCCACTAATTAATATAATCATTCCATATAGTTTTACCATTCATAGATAATCCATAAATAAAGTAGGAAAAATTCATAAACTTTCTTCGTTACATCTTATCATTATTTACTTTAACCCACTAGTTATCAATTAGTTTATAACCAACTCCTGCAATCGATCAGTTTCTAGGATTAACAATATAATGTGATCGTCTTTCTTACGTATCTATGAAGTATGTTCTCAGCTGATAATTCCTGAGTAGTGCCAACATAAAAATGTTTCAGACCGCTCAACTTAGCAATACTTAATGAACACAACAAACCGTTTCTTGAAACGAGCAGGAGTGTGTAATCACCTCGAGATTAAGATTAATCCATATATGATTATCTTGTGTTTTAATAAGATTTCTTAATCACGAAATTATATGAGACATACAGATTAAATCTGTTTCAGCCCTACATGACTGAATCATATACCACTGCCCTACTCAGATAACTTATATACCTCATACTTTGATTAAATTCACCACGGACTAAACAGTTCTAAGTGTATTGGCATAAATTTTATCATTTGTGTGACATGCAGTAAGATTTATAGCTATATATGATCTGACTTAAGGATTTTTAGTAGTGTGTATATAATTGCATAAAAGCAATTAATAAAATGATAGATAAATTGTTATTTATTAACAATTAAAAAAATACAATAAACTGTCGTTCGGACACTACACCTAACTCCCGACTCTGAATTTCTTGTGGAGAAATCCCGCCAAAACTTAACCGCGGTGGAAAATTAAATGTTTATCCAAGGCGTCTAAGCTTATTTGGATCCAAATATTTTCCAGCTATATACTCTCCCTCGTTATGCCATGCAGACGGTGAAAGTTCCCGTTTAGATTCTTGACTCTTTGGAGCGGATTAGTGGAAATTGTTTTTGAGGCTAATGCGGACCATAAGTTTCGTACTTTGGCCTGGATAAAATTTGTATAGCCAAGGATTTCGGGGGTCTTGGGTTACAGAGGCTTAGGGACGTCAATACTGTTTTGCTTGCTAAGCTTGGTTGGAGGATATTGACTGAGCTAAACACTTTAATTTTGTGGGTACTGATGCTTAAAGCTATGTATTTGTGTCTTTCGGAGGATAAGATAAACTATTGTAAAGCTTCGCCTGACTTGGAGAGGGAACTTGTTTGATGCTAAACCCCTCCAGCATTGGATTATCTGGGTATGATCCAGTTATGAGTATATGGATTTGGAGGCATGGTAGGGGCTCTACTCAGTTTTGGCGTCGTATTTGGCAGATCCCCTCGTCCTCAAACCATTTGACAGAAAGGCCATGGTGTTCAAACCATTTGACATAAAGAGGGACAAGGGTACAACTGGAATTCCAAATTTACCATGAAGTAGAGCAAAATGCGACATAATTTGAAATAAACATAAACAGGAATTTGTAGAGGCGCATATGGGTAACCATTGACGTTGAATCAAACTGATAGGCGGATAGGTCTTTTGTTAGAGAAAAAGCAGATAGGCACAAAAATCATTGATGCCCTCACCACCCCACCCCCACCACACACACACACACACACACACCAGCTTTTTTGCATGCTTAAAGAAAACTGTATGCCTCCCTCCGGACCTCCCCCCCTCCCAGGTAAAAACGGGGGAACGAATTGGATGTCCCTATCATAATTGCAGGAAATTAAGCAAATTCTACTACAACAAGAATAGAAATAATCAGAGCACTTAGAAAAGAAAAAAAAAATTAATCCAGCTGCATTGCAAGAATGACTGAAAACCCAACATACAGAGTCCAAAGAAGGGAGGGTGACATTCATAAAACCAAAAAGAAGGTTCACGGTGCAGCATAGCGTCTCACACAAATGCCTTAGTCTATGGGTTTCACCACACTCACCAGAGGGGTAAAGCTTCATTTCCTTCAATGTCCAAAAGGAAATTTATGCCTCCTCTGTAGAGACGAAAATCTATTTAAATTGTCATCAGAGAACTGTCTGTCTGTCTATTTCTTTTTAGTCCCAATGTAAAAGTCAAAAGGGTACAAGAATACAGAAAGCTTTTCAACAACATGAGCGAGCAAACGACCGAGCCAGCATGTACTACTTGATTAAAGCAGAGCTAAGGTAGGAAGCAATAACCACCCTCAAAGCAGAAGAAGCCACTAGTCTGTTTACCTACTCACTCAGAGCTATTCTTCTCAAATGGAGAGAGCCGGAAATTCTTCTTCCTTAAGGTAGAACATGCCATCTTCTTCATTCCTGAAAAGTGAAAACAATAATTATATAAACAAACTTCAGATACGTAAAGGTGACAATAATTCATTCATGCTTGTCAGAATAGAGAATAGTAGTAAGTAGCTAAGGGTGTTTATCCTGCCTCTCTTCTTTCGCAGTCGAGCTTGACGCCGTCGCCTTCCCTTTGTCCTGAACCACCACCACCATATTGGGTGGTGCAGTAGGGCAGCCACCAGAATCTGCAGAGCCAGAAATCACCACTTCGTCATCAGCTAGGGGCCCCAGGGACCCAAACTCGATTTGGGACGATGGCTTGGTGAGGTTACCACCACCTTCCTCCTCCTTGGGATTTCTCGATTGGCTGATGTTGATACCTGTTTTCCTATGTGGCTGATACGGAATTGGCGCTTTTGAAGCCTCGCTTGGACTAGCTGCTCTCCCAGATGAGCCACTCTCCACAAAACCAGGAACATAGACGTTGCTGGAAGTGTCCACCTGAAGTTGAACCCGAGACCCTGATGCCGCCTTACCTGGGAAAAAGGGTCTATCCCTATTTGATGGATTCTGCAAGATTGCAAGTGTTTTCAATTAGTTATTGCTACTTTCACTCACCACACCACACCCCACCCTACGCCAAGCCAGTACTTTCTAGCAAACACGAAAACATGAAAAACGATGAAGAGGAGGAAACTCACAAAATTGGGAAGCGGAGGCAATCCTGTTCCATGGTTGTTCCAGTTTCCTTCAGGGGCATAAAACGGAGTCTTTATGGAAGGTTCAATGAAGGCCGGGGTTGGGTTCACAAAAGGGTATGGGCATGGCCTATTATAGTGAAATGGCTGATGGAAAGGTTCCCATGCATTCGCCATTGGATATGGAGAAGGTGGCAAAGCTAGAGCCACCGGCACCATAGGGGGGGGACTATGAACAATATCATGACAACATTTCCAATATGATAAGCTCCTAATGTGACTATCAAAATCCCCCATGAGATCTGCCAAAGGGTTTAAAGGTTCTGTATCAACTATACTACCAGTGTCCCTTTCCTTTAAGTCAAGTGATAAGCTTTCCTGTGTCGTCTTTTGGCTTGAGATGGGATTGTATTGGCTATCCAAATTATCTAAGCATGGTGGACATGTATCAGCCATACAAAGATGATTCTCTCTTTGTTCAGAACATGGATTGATCTCCAGCTTCCTTTCGAGACCATCGGATAATTCAGTTTCACATAACGGCCCATTGTCCACAGATGGTTGCTCAGACAAGTTATGATGCTGTTCAGATGTGCCGATTAAGGGATTGCAAGAAGATGTCACAAGTACGTCGTCTTCAGGAATGCCTTCATTAGAGACCAATGGTTTGGAACCTTCTATAATTCGCTGAGAATCCCACGTGCTCTTGGATAAATGTCTTTGAAGAGTGCTTGAAAAGAATTTCTTAATTTCATCTGGAAAGCCCTCTACAGGTGAGGACATAATCCCCCCAAGCTTGCGAGCCCCATATTTGAGAGCACTGCGTATGCGGTAGAAATTACCTGTGGTAAAGAAAATGACCATGTGAATATATAAATACCAGGAAAGTAATAGGCTCTAAATTACCAAAGGACAGGAAATATTTTTGCAGCTACAAGAAAGCAACAAGCTTCCTATAATATTTTTGCAAAAGGAATGAAAAGCCAGGAAGAAATACCCTTTGGTTCAAAAGTTTGTACACGTTTCAATATCACAAAAATGGTACTCGCATTTCAAGTGAGCTAAGTTCAAAATTTGATATGGTTTCAGGGAATAATGAAAAGAACAAGACAAGAAATAAATGAAGAAATTTCGTTTTGCACAGGAAGTTGCAAATTTTGATTACCTCTGTGGACACTGCGCCCAAGATTGTTGTTATCTTTCAGGGGGTCAATGATGTTCAGATGCTTTGGTTGAAACACTCGTGTGTTTGAAACTGAATCCTTGGGTGGAACTGTGAACATCTCTATACTATTCTGAAAGAATTCCTCATCAAGCAGCAGATTGTTTGCATGGTTCACTGGCATCTCAACTGCAAATATGAAGAAAAAGATGATTATTTTCTCCACCAATAGTTTGTGAATATTGTTATGCTTTAGACTTGTTTTATTAATTAGCACCTGTTTAAGTGCTAGTCCTGTGCCTTTTTTACCGTTTTTACCTTAGTTAAGGGCTTATTCTTTCTTCAAACAGTAATCTGCTTTTACTGTTCTTCTAGCCGTTGGGTTCCTTTTTCTAGCCGTTGGAGGCTCTTTCTATTTATTGTAATCCTTTCTTATCTACCCGATAAGAGTTCTAAGCAATAATATAAGAGTTTTCTCCAATATTCTCCTCCTCTACTCTGATTTCTACATGGTATCAGAGCCTTAAGGTCTCAAAACTCTTATCTGTTTCTCCTTATCTTCTAAATGGCAACTGAGCAATCTTCAGAAGTTAATTCAAGGGAAGAAGCTATCTCTAATGCTGCCCCTTGGAACTCTGAACCCTCTTTAATGCCACTTTCCAGTCACAAACTAAATGGTGACAACTACCTCCAATGGTCCAGAACAGTAAGATTTTTTATTACTGGGAGAGGCAAGGAGGAGTATCTAACTGGAGAAAGCAAGGCTCCTGCAGCAGGGGATCCCTCTTGCAAGAAGTGGAGAGTGGAAAACAGCTATGTGGTTTCAATTTTGCTGGGATCCATGACTCCTAACATTGCTGAAAACTTCATTATGTTTGATACTGCTGAGGAGATCTGGAGTGAAGCTGCTGATCTCTATTCAAAAAGAGATAACACTTCTGAACAATATGAGATAGAAGCAAAGCTGCAAGATATAAGACAGGGGGAGATGTCAGTCACTGACTATTTTAACCTCCTGTCAAGATCTTGGCAGCAGCTTGATAACTTTGAAAATCTAACTTGGCACTCTGCTGAGGATGCCAAGATGTACAAGGCCCTAAAAGATCAAAAAAGGATCTTTAAATTCTTGATGGGGCTGAACTCTTCTCTTGATGATGCTAGAGGTAGAGTTCTGAGCTCTAAACCTCTTCCATCCATCAAAAGTGTGTTTGCTAACATAAAACATGAAGAAAGCAGACGTAAACTCATGTTAAATGGGGTGTCTAACCCTGGTTCTTCTACTGAAACTAGTGCTTTATTCACCAAAAGCACCACTGGTCTAAATTTGAAACCTAAAGGCAATAAACCAGTGTGTGATCATTGCAAGAGAACTGGTCATACCAGGGATACTTGCTGGAAGATCCATGGGAAACCAGCCAACTGGAAGCCTTCTAGGCCTAATCACACACCTGAAAGCTCTGGTAGACTAGCCACTGTTGAGGAACAAAAGTCTGATGGTGTGTTTAGCATGGAACAGATTGAAGCCCTTAAAAGGTTTCTGTCTGCTCAAAATGCACAAAATGCACAGACTGCTGCTCCTCAAGGCAATGTTTCCATAGCTAACACAGGTGTGTGCCTAAATGCTTATTCTGGGAGTCAAATCCTTAAAAATATATGGATTGTTGACTCTGGTGCATCTAATCATATGACTGGGAATCCAGAATTATTTGTAAAACTCATGAAATGTACCCATCCTCACAATGTTAAAATTGCTGATGGTTCCATTTCTCAGGTTTCTGGAACTGGAAACATTTTTTTAAGTGAGAAAATCACATTAAAGGATGTCCTTTATGTTCCTAACTTACAATGCAACTTATTGTCTGTTAGTAGATTCATAAATGACACAAACTGTTCTGTGATTTTTCATACTAATGGATGTAAGTTTCAGGATTTGAGTTCAATGGAGGAGATTGGCAGTGCTAATGTGAGATCTGGACTCTTCATTTTCAAGACACCCTACTCTGAGCTTTGTATTGATAACATCCCTAAGGGATTGTCTATTAGTTGTAGAAGTACCTCTGTTTATTCTGATGTTATGCTTCTGCACTATAGACTAGGTCATCCAAATTTCTTGTATTTGAAAAAGTTGTATCCTAGTATGTTTAAAGGAATAAAAATTGATTCTCTTAAATGTGAAGTTTGTCAATTTTCTAAACATGCTAGATCTACTTTTCCTGCAAATATATATGTTCCCTCTAGTCCCTTCTCATTGTTTCACAGTGACATATGGGGCCCCTCAAAACAAAGGACAACCACCGGAAAAAGGTGGTTTGTGAGCTTTATTGACGACCATAGTAGAGTAACCTGGCTGTTTCTGTTAAAAGAAAAATCAGAAGTGGGCTCTATCTTCAAAAACTTCTATACCATGATCAAATGTCAGTTTAATACTGATATAAAGGTTCTCAAAACTGACAATGGGAAGGAATACTTTGAACAGAGTCTTGAATCCTTTTTCATTGAAAAAGGGATCATACATATTAGTACATGTGTTGATACACCCCAACAAAATGGGGTGGCTGAAAGGAAAAATAGACACCTACTGGAGGTGGCTAGGGGAATTATGTTCACTATGAAAGTTCCAAAATTCTTGTGGGGTGAGGCTGTGTTAACAGCCACATACCTCATCAACAGGATGCCTTCAAGAATTCTGAAATTCAAAACCCCTATTCATGTGTTAAAAGAAGCACACCCTGACACTCACTTCATAAGTACCATAGACTTTAAAGTGTTTGGATGTGTATGTTTTGTACATATACATTCTCATAACAGGGGAAAACTTGATCCTAGGTCTATTAAATGTATCTTTGTTGGGTATTCATCCTCCCAACAAGGATACAAGTGCTACTGTCCTAGTACTAGAAAGTACTATAACACCATGGATGTTACTTTTATGGAGGATCAACCCTTCTATGGCAATGAAAGTCAGGGGGAGGTGTTCCAAGAATACTATGAATCTTGGAACATTAGTCCTACTGACAACTTTGAGGAATCTGTGAATCCTAACACAGAGAATGCAAAGAAAAAGCAGCCTGAAAAGGAACAATCTAATTCTCCTTCTAAGGAGAAACAGCATGAGAATGAGCCTAATATTATTGTCTATACAAGAAAGAGAAAGGCTACATCTCAAAGACCTGATGTTGAAGAATTCACTCATGATGATGATGAGGAATTTCAAGACTTGTCATCAGAAGATCAGAGTACTGATAGTGCTGACTATCAAAACTCTGACACCTCCAGTAATAAGGAAAGTAATTCTCCTATTGAAGAACTACCTATAGCAAAAAGAAAAGGGACAAGGAGTTGTACTGCACATCCCCTGTACAACTTCCTGTCCTATGATCACTTAGCTCCTCAATTTCTAGCTTTTACTAGTAGTCTGGACACTATACAAATACCCAAAAGTGTCCATGATGCTTTGAAAAGTCCATAATGGAAAGCTGCCCTAGAAGAGGAAATGAGTGCCCTGGTTAAAAATGAAACTTGGAACATCATCCCTCTTCCTAAAGGGAAACATCCTGTGGGATGTAAATGGATCTTTACACTTAAATATAATGCAGATGGGTCTCTTAACAGGTATAAAGCTAGACTTGTGGCAAGAGGTTTCACTCAATCCCATGGGATTGATTATCATGAAACTTTTGCCCCTGTTGCAAAGCTTAATACCATAAGAATCCTACTGAGTATTGCTGTAAATCTGGACTGGTCTCTAACTCAACTTGACATAAAAAATGCCTTTCTCTATGGAGATTTGGATGAGGAAGTGTACATGCATCTCCCCCCTGGGTTTGAATCCCTAGGCAATAAGGGTGATGTATGCAAACTGGAAAAATCCTTATATGGCCTAAAGCAATCTCCTAGGGCCTGGTTTGGGAGATTCTCAAGGTTCATAAAGGGGCATGGGTTTCACCAATGCCACACTGATCATACCTTATTCATCAGGAAGGTCTCTGGAAAAACTACTGTCCTTGTAGTTTATGTGGATGACATTATCCTCACAGGGGATGACACTGATGAGATTTGCAGATTTAAAGGGATTCTTGCCTCTGAATTTGAAATAAAGGATCTTGGGAGTCCTAAATACTTCCTTGGAATGGAGATTGCCAGAAATGCAACTGGTATCTCCATATCCCAAAGGAAGTACACCCTAGATCTTTTAAAAGAAACTGGAATGTTGGGTTGTAAACCAGCAAATACTCCAGTTGAACCTGGGTTAAAGTTGGACAAGGCTGATGATAGTCCCCTTATTGACAAAGGGAGATATCAGAGACTTGTTGGGAAGCTTATATACCTCTCTCACACTAGACCTGACATATGTTTTGATGTAGGTTTGATCAGCCAGTTCATGCATCAACCCACAAAAAGACATATGCAAGTGGCAGAGAGGGTTCTGAGATATTTAAAGAAGGATCCAGGCCAAGGATTATTTTTTAAGAAAAATCAGTCTAGAGGTATACAAGTATACACTGATGCTGATTATGCAGGAGGAGTTCCAGATATGAGATCAACTTCTGGATACTGCACATATATCTGGGGAAATCTCACAACATGGAGAAGCAAGAAGCAACATGTTGTATCCAGGAGTAGTGCAGAATCTGAGCTTAGGGCTTTAGCTCTAGGGGTCTGTGAAGGTGTCTGGATCAAGAGGATGTTGGCAGAGTTAGGGCTGGATGTCACTAAACCTATCCAAGTCATGTGTGATAACACTTCAGCTCTTTGTATTGCTGAGAATCCTACTCATCATGATAAAACTAAACATGTAGAAGTGGACAGGCACTTCTTAAGGGAGAAAGTGGACAATGGTGATATCTCCTTGTTCCACATCAAGACTAAAGATCAAGTGGCTGATCTTCTAACAAAGGCTGTTTCAAATCAAGTCTTCCAACATCTACACTTCAAGCTTGGCTGCATCAACATATACAACCAAACTTGAGGGGGAGTGTTGAATATTGTTATGCTTTAGACTTGTTTTATTAATTAGCACCTGTTTAAGTGCTAGTCCTGTGCCTTTTTTACCGTTTTTACCTTAGTTAAGGGCTTATTCTTTCTTCAAACAGTAATCTGCTTTTACTGTTCTTCTAGCCGTTGGGTTCCTTTTTCTAGCCGTTGGAGGCTCTTTCTATTTATTGTAATCCTTTCTTATCTACCCGATAAGAGTTCTAAGCAATAATATAAGAGTTTTCTCCAATATTCTC